>OX336891.1:1445452-1450452 GCA_946959425.1 Argyrosomus regius | reverse complement strand
CTTTAAGGCATGCTTGGAGTTTAGTTAACTGATTGGTTTCATCAGGCTTGATCGATAAATATAATTGGGTGTCATCGGCATAACAATGAAAATTAACAGAGTGATTCCTAATAATGTTCCCTAGAGGAAGCATATATAAACTGAACAGAAGTGGTCCGAGTACAGAACCTTGTGGGACTCCGTGACCAACTTTGGTATGCATGGAGGATTCATCATTGACAAGAACAAACTGAGATCGACCTAAGAAATACGACTTAAACCAGCTTAGGGCGGTTCCTTTGATGCCAGTTTGATGTTTCAGTCTCTGTAAAAGAATTTGATGGTCAATGGTGTCAAATGCGGCACTAAGATCTAACAGGACAAGTACAGAGATGAGTCCTTTGTCTGATGCCATTAGGAGGTCGTTTGTAACTTTGACTAGTGCGGTCTCTGTGCTATGATGCACTCTAAATCCTGACTGAAAATCCTCATATAAACTGTTCTTATGGAGAAAGTCACACAGCTGATTGGCTACAGCTTTCTCAAGTATCTTAGAGAGAAAGGGAAGGTTTGATATCGGTCTGTAATTGGCTAAAACCTCTGGGTCTAGAGTGGGCTTTTTAAGAAGAGGTTTAATTACAGCTACTTTAAAGGACTGTGGTACATATCCTGATAATAAAGACAGATTAATCATATCCAATAAAGAAGGGCTAACTAGAGGTAAAACATCCTTGACCAGCCTGGTTGGGATGGGATCTAAGAGACAGGTTGACGACTTAGATGAAGAAATTATTGAAGTTATTTGATGAAGGTCGATGGGAGAAAAACAGTCTAAATATATATCAGGTTTTACAGCTGTTTCCAAACTTGCTGTATCAGAATGCAGATCAGTGCCTGTTGAGGGCAAGAGGTGATGAATTTTGTCTCTAATAGTTATAATTTTATCATTAAAGAAGCTCATGAAGTCATTGCCACTTAGACCTAAAGGAATAGATGGCTCAGTAGAGCTGTGGCTCTCTGTTAGCCTGGCTACAGTGCTGAAGAGAAACCTGGGGTTGTTCTTATTTTCCTCTATTAATGAAGAGTAGTAGGCTGCTCTGGCATTACAGAGAGCCTTCCTGTATGTTTTAAGATTATCTTGCCAGACTAAACGAGATTCTTCCAGTTTAGTGGCACGCCATTTGTGTTCAGATTTACGTGCCTCTTGCTTTAAGTTACGAGTCTGCTGGCTATACCATGGTGCTAACCTCCTTTGTTTAATTATCTTCTTTTTCAGAGGTGCAATAGAGTCTAGAGTTGTTCGTAATGAGCCTGTAGTACTATCAACAAGATGATCTATTTGTGAGGGGCTAAAGGAAGCAGACAAGTCCTCTGCTACATTGAGACAAGTCATTGAATTCAATACTGAAGGAATCACTTCCTTAAATTTGGCTACAGCACTATCAGATAAACATCATAATGCTTCCTTTGTCATCACCTTTAGCATAGGATACACCGGACCATCCTTTAGGAAAGGAAAGGAGGTAATGCCGTCCCACAGTTCCTTGCGGCAGCGACAAAAAATCGGCCCACCGTTATGAACATACGTGTTGACGTGATGTCAAACTTTGATCATGAAGTGTGTTCTGTTGTTGACTGTGGAGCTGCGTTCACACACAGAGTACAAACTGTTTGTAACTGTGACATCCAGCGTCCTGCAGATCATCATGAAGTTACCGTTGCTGATTAATCATATATCTTTGCCATAACTTGCTAATATGTTTCTATATGAGTGGACAGGAGGGTGAGCGACCATACCAGCTAACAAACACTTCATCTGACTTCTGTGACAGGTGGACAATATTCATTTATTATTTGAACTCTGACGTTGATGATGAAGTCACATTTTTCACCGGGTTGTCCACGTTTATATTTCCTGCATGAAACAACACGGTCAGAGCGCACGGGGAGTATCTAGGAAGTATCTCAGATGAGCGTTTTGTAGTCCATCTTCTGGACTTTGTAGTTTTACCACAGATCACGTCAATAACAGTCTAGTGTAAGAGCAGTCATCTTCTCCTAACTCCTTATCACCTCTCCTTCACATCTTTCCTTGACCTCGTGATGTTTTCCATCAAGGTCAAGGAAAAGTGGTTAGGAAAGGTGGTTAGGAGCTGATTTTTTTGTTGTTGTTGTTTCAGATATTTTTATTGTGAAGCAGACAGTATATCAAAAATACATCCATCTTTGGTTTATGCAATGCTTCATTATTTTGTAATATAAGCAGTGTTGGGTAGTAACGCGTTATTAGTAACGCCGTTACGTAACGCCGTTACTCTTTTCAGTAACTAATAACGTAACGCGTTGCTTTCTTAAATTCAGTAACTCCGTTTCCGTTACCAAACGCTGCGTTACTCCGTTCCTTTTGGTGAGGTTTTACATGGGTTTTACAACGGCACACAGTTCCCATAACACTTTAGCGATCAATAAAGTTTAATTGAATTGAAAAACAAAGCATTTGTCGCCCTGTAGCGTCCCACACGTAAACAAACACGCGCCATGCAGAGGACTGGACAGGTCAGGGCACGGCATGATGGCGAGCGAGAAGGGGAGGATAAGTTTCTCCTCGTGGAGGTATTCACATTATTTTAAACTGGAGAGCAGAGGGGAAAACAACATCTCGGTAACTTGTAGACTGTGTCCCGGTTCAAAAGTACTTTCAACGGCGAACAACAGCAACAGCAACCCGCTGAAGCACCTGGAGAAGCGGCATGCTAAAAGTTAGCAGCTAAGGTAGCTAACGCAGCATCCGAGACGGAGTCACACAGCAGCGAGCTTGTTTTTGAATACCAAATAAGAAAGATAGGCTTGCAGTTTGTAGCCTATGGAAGACTTTATGGCCTGAATGAAATAAATAGGCATTGAAAAAATACTTTTGTGTTTGTGTCAAGGTTTGTGTTGGTGCACAGCGGATCATACTGCTTGGATGATTAGATTCAGTGATGTGGAAGCAAATGAATTGAAACAGTTGTTTTAATCACCAGTCTGTATTATTCAGTATCAGTACAGAACTGAAATGACGGCTAGAGGGGAACTCAATCAATCAACCTTTATTTAATGGGAGCAATGGAAAAACGTTGTACAGTAACTAAAAAGTTACTTTCTCAGTAACGCATTACTTTTTGGTTTAAGTAACTGAGTTACTAACTGAGTTACTTTTTTACAAAGTAACTAGTAACTATAACTAGTTACTATTTTTCAGTAACTAGCACAACACTGAATATAAGTAACAAAGGTGTCCTACAAATAAGTAAATAAATGAAAAACAATAGATGGGAGAAAAATTAGGAAAATAAGTAAATAAATACATTTATTAAAATAAAATAAATAAATAATAACTCCCTCCCTGACCCACCCAGTACTACTCAGGTTGTCCTACATCCTGTTTCAAGAAAGAAATAATGGTTGCCACATAGGAGCTGATTTTTTTGACTATTCGACCGTACCCTCAGAATCATCTTATTAAACTGTGACCTCTGGTGGTCATGTGACTGCTGACTTCCTGTCTGTCTGTTTGTTCAGGGTAAATTTTATCGCTGCACTGATGAAGCCAAACACACTCCTGAACAGTGCAAGTGAGTTCTTCTTCTTCTGTGACACTAAAGTGTGTTTTAAAGAAGACCGAGGTGTGACATCACTGTGTGTGTGTGTGTGTGTGTGTGTGTGTGTGTGTGTGTGTGTTCAGAGGGACCTTCGTGGTCTACAAAGACGGGGACGTGACCCATCCGATGGTCCGAGAGCGGATCTGGCAGAACAGCGACTTTAACTTTGATAACGTGCTGATGGGGATGATGGCGCTCTTCACCGTCTCCACCTTCGAGGGTTGGCCTGCGTGAGTATTCAAACAAACTTTATTTATAAGTCATGTGTAACATGTTTGACCCCGCCCCCTCGCCCTCTGCAGTCTGCTGTACAAAGCCATCGACGCTAACGGGGAGAACTCTGGACCCATCTACAACTATCGGGTGGAGATCTCCATCTTCTTCATCGTCTACATCATCATCATCGCCTTCTTCATGATGAACATCTTCGTGGGTTTTGTCATCATCACGTTCAGAGAGCAGGGCGAGCAGGAGTACAAGAACTGTGAGCTGGACAAGAACCAGGTGAGATACACACACACACACACACACACACACACACACACACACACGCACACGCACACACACAGACACACACACACGCACGCACTATGGGGGGCATTTTATGCCAGCACACTATACTAACCGCGTGTACAGCGCCTATGCGATGACATCAAACGTCTAACGTGCGCGTGTAAATTCCATTCACTTTCAATGGACAGACGGGCGTCACGTAGGCGTCACGCAGACGCTGCACGCGCGTTGTTGCGCATACGCCTACGTGACGGGTGCGTGACGGGTGAACTACGCCTCAAATACGTGACATGAAGACCACGCGTGACTGTTAAGTACAATTCTACATGAGCGTACAGGCACACACTGTGTAGTGTTTGTGGAAATCAAATAGCGAGGGGTCATTCGTGCCGTGCCACGTGCGAACGCAGCGGACGCCTGTGCGAACGCAGCGGACACCTGTGCGCACGCTCGTCTCAATGTACAAATAATTATTTACTTTATGATGACGAATTTTGAGTTTAACAGCTGCTTCGCTTCACAATTCAAGCAGTCCATGTATTACCAAGAGAGACCGATGTGACAGTTTAGGCTGTTTCAGTTTTTCGATTTTGATTCAGACAACAAAAACACAGAAAAAACGGTCTGTTTATTGTTTTTTGTTCGAAACGTAAAAAAGGCAAGGGTGAAAGGGAAAACTAAAATAATTTCAGCTACTTAAAAATAAAACTATCCTGACAGCTCTGATGGGGCTCGGGATTCATCTATAAGTTCTGCTTTCTTCTAAACAGTCCGTATGAACCTGAGACTATGTGTAACAGCTGATCTGTGTAGATATGCTGCAGAACATAGAAGATGAATAACTGTCAGGTCCTGATGATCCAGTGT
>OX336891.1:1370452-1437952 GCA_946959425.1 Argyrosomus regius | reverse complement strand
TCTCTCTTTCTCTGTCTGTCTGCCTGTCTCTCTCTGTCTCTCTCTCTTTGTCTGTCTCTCTCTCTCTCTGTCTCTCTGCCTGTCTCTCTCTGTCTCTCTGCCTGTCTCTCTCTCTCTTTGTCTGTCTCTCTCTCTGTCTGTCTGTCTGCCTGTCTCTCTCTGTCTCTCTGCCTGTCTCTCTCTCTCTCTGCCTGTCTGTCTCTCTGCCTGTCTGTCTCTCTCTCTGTCTCTCTCTCTTTGTCTGTGTCTCTCTCTCTCTGTCTCTCTGCCTGTCTCTCTCTCTCTCTGTCTCTCTCTCTCTCTCTGCCTGTCTCTCTCTCTCTCTGCCTGTCTCTCTCTCTCTCTGCCTGTCTGTCTCTCTGCCTGTCTGTCTCTCTCTCTGCCTGTCTCTCTCTCTCTCTCTCTCTCTCTCTCTCTCTGTCTGAGTGCATGCTGGGAGTGAGTCTGTGGAGCGCGTGGTGAGTTCGCTGAGAGTTTGTGAGTTTTTTTTCTGTTTTTCACGGTGTGATTGTGATGTGAGGTTGTCCGGTAGTTTAGTGTAGTTTTAGGGTGTTTTTTGGTGTAGTTTGGTGGAGGGTTAGCCGTGTTTCACGGCGGGGATGGCGTCCGCGGAGACGCCTTCCCTCTCAATCCGGCACGGGGTGCGGGTTCAGCCCGACCCGGCGGTACCGGTGGAGGAGGTTCTCCTGGCTGTGGGAGACCAGGTGGGACACGCCAACCTGTCCTACGCCTCCAGGATGAACAAAGGAGTGGTGGTGTTTGTAAAAGAGGAGCGATTGGTGGCCGATTTGTTGGCGAGCGGTGTGACGGTGAACGGGTTGTACCTGCAGGCGTCCCCGCTCGCCGTACCCTCCACCCGGGTCACCGTCTCTGGTGATCAACCCCAATGATGCGCTCGAGCAGGAGCTGCAGCGCTTCGGCAAGATGGCGAGCGGTTTCAGGACGGTGGGTTTGGGCTGTAAGAGCGTCAAACTGAGACATGTCCAGTCGTTCCGCAGACAGGTGTTCATGTTCCTCACCTGTCCGTCACAGACGCTGGACGTGTCCTTCAAGGTGAGACATGGTGACGGACTGTACATGATGTACGCCAGCACTGGGAACATGAAATGTTTCGAGTGCGGGGATGTGGGGCACAAGCAGGTAGCCTGTCCTCACAGGCCCGCTGAGGTCTCCCACACCGCCGCGGTGTCCGGAGATGAGGTGGCGGTGGCCGCTGCCGCTATACGGCGGAGTGGCCCTGCTCCTCCGACAGAGTCTGATGGAGGAGAGACCTCCAGGAGACAGACGGAGGAGCAGCCAGCTGAGACAGCAGCCGAGGACAGCTCGGCTGCTTCAGAGAGAACACCAGGAGGAGCAGAGGAGGTGCAGACAGCAGCAGAGGAGGTGCAGACAGGAGTAGAGGAGGTGCAGACAGCAGCAGAGGAGGTGCAGACAGGAGTAGAGGAGGTGCAGACAGCAGCAGAGGAGGTGCAGACAGGAGTAGAGGAGGTGCAGACAGCAGCAGAGGAGGTGCAGACAGCAGCAGAGGAGGTGCAGATAGGAGTAGAGGAGGTGCAGACAGCAGCAGAGGAGGTGCAGACAGCAGCAGAGGAGGGCAGTGGGGGACACAGTGGTGGAGGACAGGCAGCAGAGTCTGACCAAAGTCAGGCTGCCAGTGCAGAGGTGAGGAGGGGGGAGGCAGGTGTGACTGTGGGTGAGGGGGAGGATGGGATGGAGTGTGATTCAGACTCGGACTGTGTGTCTGTAGCAGACTCACAGTCTCTGGGTGGAGACATGTACACTTTAGAAGACATTAACAGCTTTTTAGATGAAACTTTTGGACAATCTGTAAAAGTCACTGATTTTTTTCCGGATCCAGACAAATTTATAAAAACTGTCACAACTCTACAGAAGATGGTCGGACTCGACATCTTGGATGAAAAGAAACGTTTCAGATTGAAGAAACACATGACTGCTTTAAGAAAAACAATAAAAACAAAGAAAGGAAAAGGGTCCAAACGGTTAAGAGCGCATATATGAGATGATGATGATGATGATGATGATGATGATGAATGTGGTGCACCTTCTACTGCTGCCTCTGTCCTTTCCTGTCTCTATCTCTCTGTTTCCTATGGATAAACTAAAAATAGGAACTTTAAACATCAACGGAGGGAGAGACCATTATAAAAGAGAACTAGTGTCACAGATGGTCTCAGACAAAAAACTGGACATTATCTTCTTGCAGGAGACCCACAGTGACACGAACAATGAGGTGGACTGGGGTTTGTGGAGGAGAGGTCATCACACCTTGTCTCATGGCACTAACCTGTCTGCAGGTGTGGCCACTCTGGTCTCTCCAGGTCTGGATCTTAACATCACCTCCACCTCTGAGATCATGGCAGGCAGAGCTGTGGCTGTCAAAGCCCAGATTCAGGGCTTCAGCTTCTGCCTCCTCAACATCTATGCTCCAAATCAGGGCTCAGAGAGACTGGACTTATTTCAGAGGGTCTCTGCCTTTGTGAAGCAGTGCAGTCAGGATGACTGCTTAGTGATTGGAGGAGACTGGAACTGCACGACCGATTTCACCCTGGACCGGACAGGAGCCCCACCTGCAGTCTGCTGCAGCCTTGAGGCAGCTGGGAGCGGAGGTGGGGGTAGTGGACGCGTGGAGGGTCAAACATCCAACCGACAGACAGTACACATGGGTGAAGGTGGGGGATGGGGGGGTGAGTGCAGCCAGACTAGACAGGATTTACATTTCACAGTTGTATAGAAATAGATTATTAAACAGTCACATTTATCCTGTAGGTTTCACCGATCACCATTTAGTCACTTTAGATTTTCACATCACACAAACACCCAAACACAGCTCACATTGGCACTTCAATGTGAAGCTGCTGCAGGACACAGATTTTTGTAAAAAGTTTGAGGCTTTTTGGGAAATTTGGAGGGGGAGGAAGGGGGAGTTTGAGTCTTTGAGTCAGTGGTGGGAGGTAGGTAAGGCACATATCAGGGTTTTCTGTCAGCAATACACCAGTCACTCCACAACACAGATCAGAAGGACCATACAGCACTTAGAGCAGGACATCAGGGACATGGAGGACAGACTGCACACACACCACAGCACAGACACACACACACTGCACCAGAAGAGACAGGAACTC
Organism: Argyrosomus regius; assembly: GCA_946959425.1. NCBI lineage: Eukaryota > Metazoa > Chordata > Actinopteri > Sciaenidae > Argyrosomus > Argyrosomus regius. The sequence goes on along the minus strand of OX336891.1, from coordinate 1,434,809 downwards.
AGCACGTTTTTACAGGAGAGGGTAAAAGGGGCTTTAGTTAGGGCACAATTCACCACCGTCCGGGACATGGATGCCCCCACCTCCTTCTTTTTTAACTTGGAAAAATCCGTCTCACGGAGAAAGCAGATGGTCTGTCTCCGCCTGCCTGACGGAAAAACAACTACAGACCAGGGTGAGATGAGGAGGCATGCGGTGGACTTTTACAGCGCCCTCTTCAGAGCGGAGAACATCACAGAGGGTGCCAGGATGAGCTGTTGCAGGGACTTCCTCAGCTGAGCCCTGAGGACAGGGTCTCCCTGGACGCCCACTTTTCGCTGAAGGAGCTGACCACTGCAGTGGGACAGTTGGCCTCTGGTCGGGCCCCAGGGTTGGACGGCCTACCTGCAGACTTTTACAAACACTTCTGGAGGGTTTTGGGTGCTGACCTGTGGGAGGTGCTGCAGGAGGTTTCAGGGACAGGTTTGCTGCCGGCCTCCTGCAGGAGCGCCGTTCTCTCACTAATCCCCAAAAAGGGGATCTGGCGCTTTTAAAAAATTGGAGGCCTGTGGCTTTATTGTGCACAGACTACAAACTCTTATCTAAGGTGCTTGCCAACAGGCTAAAACAAGTGCTGGACGGGATCATCCACAGGGACCAGTCCTACTGTGTCCCGGACAGGTCCATTATGGACAACTTGTTTTTAATGAGGGATTTGTTCGACGTTTGTAAATTGTATAGTTTTGACATGGGGGTAGTTTCACTGGATCAAGAAAAAGCGTTCGACAGGGTGGATCATGGTTTTCTTTTTAGCACTTTAAGGGCTTTTGGTTTTGGTGAAGGGTTTTTGTCACTGCTGGGTTTGTTGTATACAGATGCTTGTTGTTTGGTGAAGGTGGGTGGAGGACTGAGCTGTCCAGTAAAGGTGAGGAGGGGGATTAGACAGGGCTGTCCTATCTCTGGACAGCTCTACTCTTTAGCCATTGAACCCCTCCTTTGTAGACTAAGGTCCAAAGTACAAGGAATATTGTTACCTGGTTTACCTCAGCGCCCTCCACTGGTGTTATCAGCTTATGCTGATGATATCAATGTGTTTATTAGGGACCAGGCAGATGTAGACAACCTGACAGAAAGCCTCACACTGTACCAGAAAGCTTCCTCTGCCAAAGTCAACTGGGACAAGAGTGAAGCTTTACTAATCGGGCAGTGGACAGACAGACAGACACCAAAGCTACCAGGGGACCTGGGCTGGGGAAGACAGGGACTCAGGGTTTTAGGCGTCTTTCTAGGGACTGAGGAGTACGAGAGGAAGAACTGGGAGGGTGTTCTGGAGAAGGTGTGTGCCAGACTAACCAAATGGAAATGGTTGCTCCCTCAGCTCTCCTACAGGGGCCGGGTCCTCATTGCTAACAACTTGGTCGCCTCGGCCCTTTGGCACAGGCTGACTGTCTTACCTCCACCAAGAGGCCTGATTGAGGACATTCAGAAGGAGATTGTGGACTTTTTCTGGTCTGGGAAGCACTGGACCCGAGCTGCTGTCCTGTATCTGCCGGTGCAGGAGGGGGGGACAAGGACTGGTGGACATCACGTCTCGTGTTGCAGCACTCAGACTGCAGACTGCCCAAAGGCTGCTCTACACCGTTGGTCTGCCATGGACAGACACAGCCTGTCTCCTGCTGAGGAAAGCTGGACGACTCGGCTATGACAAACATTTGTTCCTGGTCCAGCCTCAGGCTGTGGATTTAACTGGATTGACATCTTTCTACCGGTCGGTACTCCAGGCCTGGGAGATTTTAACTTCTAAACGGTAGACTGGGACCACACCGGGGATGTGGATTTTTGAAGAGCCACTCTTTGGAAACATCACCATCACCTCTCAGGTCCTGTCTTCTGCCAGCCTGAGAGTCCGACTGAGAGAGGCTGGACTGGTGAAACTTGGCCATCTAATGAAGAAATCCGTCCCTCACCTGGCAGACCTGCTGTGTATCAGGTCCACCAGAGTGCTGTTCAGGTTGGTGGAGGAGGTCTGTGCTTCCCTGCCAGCAGGTCTCAGGGCGTTTGCTGAGAACCGGACTCTATCTGACCAATGGGATGATGAGTGTGAGTACGTTTTTCCCTCCCTGGCTGTGTCTCCAGCTGTGGGACAGTGGCAGCCAGAGGAGAACGACCTGCTGAGTCTGAAGACCTCAGAGTCCACAGACTTTGAGACTCTGGGGAAGAAAGACATCTACTTCCTCAACATTAAGGTCTTAAACTTACGCTCGCTGGCAGGGGTGAAGGTGTCGAGGTGGACTGAGGTCTTTGGCGTGGGATCCTCCCCGAAGGGCTGTTGGCGGTCCCTGTACAAACCTCCTGTCAACAAACGGACAGGAGACCTCCAGTGGAGGATTGTACACGGGGCCATAGCTACAAACAGGTATCTGGTGCACCTTGATCCGAACACAGGGGACGGCTGTCCTTTCTGCTCCCAGTCAGAGACAGTCTTCCATCTCTTTGTCCAGTGTCCCAGATTAGAGGCTTTGTTCAGGCACCTTCAGAGGTGGTTTAGGGGGTTTGGTCAGGTGTTTTCTTTTAGTCTTTTTATTTTTGGGCCACGATATTGTCCCAAAGAGAAGTCTGTCCACCAACTGATCAACTTTGTTTCAGGGACAGCTAAGTTGGCTATATGGAAGACCAGGAAGAACAGGGTCAGAGGTCAGGGGTCAGAAGACGTGGTGGCCATGGTGACCGGGCTGCTGGCAGCTCGGCTAAGAGTAGAATTCAGTTTTTATAACCTGACTGGAAAAACACAGGAGTTCGTGAACATGTGGGGAGTGAAGGACGTTCTGTGCTCAGTTAGAGGACACTCTCTGATCCTGAACTTAAAAAAAATGTGTTTGTTTGTTTGTTTGTTTGTTTGTTTGTTTTAGGTTTATTTATTTATTTTTTGGTGTTTTTAGTTTGTTTTTGAGTTGGTGAAAAAGAAAAGGATGAACTGTAAATAGAAGAACCAGGAATAAAGGTTGATTTAAAATCAAATCAAATCTCTGTCTCTCTCTCTGCCTCTCTCTCTCTCTCTCTGTCTCTCTCTCTGCCTGTCTCTCTCTCTCTCTCTCTGTCTCTCTGCCTGTCTCTCTCTCTCTCTGTCTCTCTGCCTGTCTGTCTGTCAGACCTTTGGAAAGATAGCGATGCAGGATTACACTCAGATCAACAGGAACAATAACTTCCAGACGTTTCCTCAGGCCGTTCTCCTCCTCTTCAGGTCAGCACCTCCTTCTTTGTCCTCCTCATCATGTGACCCGGTGATGCATCATGGGAGATGTAGGATGTGTCAGCTCAGATCTGAGTACATCCTGTAACATGTTAACAGCTGACCTGGTTTGTTTGTGTTCTGTTACTTCACCTGTGTGTTTGTGTGGCTCAGGTGTGCTACAGGTGAGGCGTGGCAGGAGATCATGTTGGCCAGCCTTCCAGGTAAACGCTGTGACCCCGAGTCAGACCACGAACCAGGAGAAGAGTTCAGCTGTGGCAGCAACTTCGCCATCGTTTATTTCATCAGCTTCTTCATGCTGTGTGCTTTCCTGGTAAACACACACACACACAGTTACACACGCACACACACACACACACACACACACACACACTCTGACCGTGTCCGTCTCATCTTCAGATCATTAACCTCTTCGTCGCCGTCATCATGGACAACTTTGACTATCTGACACGTGATTGGTCGATTCTTGGGCCGCATCATCTGGACGAGTTCAAGAGGATCTGGTCTGAATATGACCCAGAGGCCAAGTATGTCTGATCACGTGTCTGATCACATAATCACATGACCACATGTCTGATCACATGATCACATGTGTTTGCACAGTAATCATTCTTCTTCTTCTTCTGCGCTCTCAGAGGTCGTATCAAACACCTGGACGTCGTGGCGTTGCTCAGGAGGATTCAGCCTCCGTTGGGCTTTGGTAAACTTTGTCCTCACAGAGTGGCCTGTAAGGTAAACACTGCAGGTAACACAGGTGTGATGTATGTCATGTAGAGTCACTGTGAACTAACAGGAAGCTGTCGCTCTCTCAGCGTCTGGTGGCAATGAACATGCCTCTGAACGCCGACGGGATGGTGACCTTCAACGCCACGCTCTTCGCTCTGGTTCGCACCGCCCTCAAGATCAAGACTGAAGGTATCTGATTGGTCTAGAGCAGCAGGAAGTGAAGTGCTGATGTCACAATTATATCTGGCCCCGCCCACTGTGTGCTGTTGCTAGGTAACCCTGACCAGGAGAACGAGGAGCTGAGGGTGATCATCAAGAAGATCTGGAAGAGGATGAAACCAAAACTACTGGACGAAGTAATCCCACCACATGAAGGTACAAATACTGCAAACACTTTGAGTACTACTACAACTACAAACATCCAGCTGCTAATACTGCATCACACAGTACTAATACTGCATCACACAGTACTAATACTGCATCACACAGTACTAATACATCACACAGTACTAATACTGCATCACACAGTACTAATACTGCATCACACAGTACTAATACTGCATCACACAGTACTAATACTACATCACACAGTACTAATACTGCATCACACAGTACTAATACATCACACAGTACTAATACTACATCACACAGTACTAATACTGCATCACACAGTACTAATACATCACACAGTACTAATACTGCATCACACAGTACTAATACATCACACAGTACTAATACTACATCACACAGTACTAATACTGCATCACACAGTACTAATACATCACACAGTACTAATACTACATCACACAGTACTAATACTGCATCACACAGTACTAATACTGCATCACACAGTACTAATACTGCATCACACAGTACTAATACTGCATCACACAGTACTAATACATCACACAGTACTAATACTGCATCACACAGTACTAATACTGCATCACACAGTACTAATACTGCATCACACAGTACTAATACTACATCACACAGTACTAATACTGCATCACACAGTACTAATACATCACACAGTACTAATACTACATCACACAGTACTAATACTGCATCACACAGTACTAATACATCACACAGTACTAATACTGCATCACACAGTACTAATACATCACACAGTACTAATACTACATCACACAGTACTAATACTGCATCACACAGTACTAATACATCACACAGTACTAATACTACATCACACAGTACTAATACTGCATCACACAGTACTAATACTGCATCACACAGTACTAATACATCACACAGTACTAATACTACATCACACAGTACTAATACTACATCACACAGTACTAATACTACATCACACAGTACTAATACTGCATCACACAGTACTAATACATCACACAGTACTAATACATCACACAGTACTAATACTGCATCACACAGTACTAATACTGCATCACACAGTACTAATACTGCATCACACAGTACTAATACATCACACAGTACTAATACATCACACAGTACTAATACTACATCACACAGTACTAATACTGCATCACACAGTACTAATACATCACACAGTACTAATACATCACACAGTACTAATACTACATCACACAGTACTAATACTGCATCACACAGTACTAATACTGCATCACACAGTACTAATACATCACACAGTACTAATACTACATCACACAGTACTAATACTGCATCACACAGTACTAATACATCACACAGTACTAATACATCACACAGTACTAATACTACATCACACAGTACTAATACTGCATCACACAGTACTAATACTGCATCACACAGTACTAATACATCACACAGTACTAATACTGCATCACACAGTACTAATACTGCATCACACAGTACTAATACATCACACAGTACTAATACTACATCACACAGTACTAATACTGCATCACACAGTACTAATACATCACACAGTACTAATACTGCATCACACAGTACTAATACTGCATCACACAGTACTAATACATCACACAGTACTAATACTACATCACACAGTACTAATACTGCATCACACAGTACTAATACATCACACAGTACTAATACTGCATCACACAGTACTAATACTGCATCACACAGTACTAATACTGCATCACACAGTACTAATACATCACACAGTACTAATACTACATCACACAGTACTAATACTACATCACACAGTACTAATACATCACACAGTACTAATACTGCATCACACAGTACTAATACATCACACAGTACTAATACATCACACAGTACTAATACTGCATCACACAGTACTAATACATCACACAGTACTAATACTCCATCACACAGTACTAATACTGCATCACACAGTACTAATACATCACACAGTACTAATACTGCATCACACAGTACTAATACTGCATCACACAGTACTAATACATCACACAGTACTAATACTACATCACACAGTACTAATACTGCATCACACAGTACTAATACATCACACAGTACTAATACTACATCACACAGTACTAATACTGCATCACACAGTACTAATACATCACACAGTACTAATACTGCATCACACAGTACTAATACATCACACAGTACTAATACTACATCACACAGTACTAATACTGCATCACACAGTACTAATACATCACACAGTACTAATACTACATCACACAGTACTAATACTGCATCACACAGTACTAATACTACATCACACAGTACTAATACTGCATCACACAGTACTAATACATCACACAGTACTAATACATCACACAGTACTAATACTGCATCACACAGTACTAATACTGCATCACACAGTACTAATACATCACACAGTACTAATACTACATCACACAGTACTAATACTGCATCACACAGTACTAATACTACATCACACAGTACTAATACATCACACAGTACTAATACTACATCACACGGTACTAATACTACATCACACAGTACTAATACTGCATCACACAGTACTAATACTGCATCACACAGTACTAATACTACATCACACAGTACTAATACTGCATCACACAGTACTAATACATCACACAGTACTAATACTGCATCACACAGTACTAATACTGCATCACACAGTACTAATACTGCATCACACAGTACTAATACATCACACAGTACTAATACTACATCACACGGTACTAATACTGCATCACACAGTACTAATACTACATCACACAGTACTAATACATCACACAGTACTAATACTACATCACACGGTACTAATACTACATCACACAGTACTAATACTGCATCACACAGTACTAATACTGCATCACACAGTATTAATACTTACTGTGAGTACTTGTGTCGTCTCTCAGAGGAGGAAGTGACGGTCGGGAAGTTTTACGCGACGTTCCTGATCCAGGATTATTTCAGGAAGTTCAGGAAGAGGAAGGAGAAAGGAGACCTGACCGGAGAGAGCGACAACACCAACCCGTCTGCTGTCCAGGTGTGTCCACCTGTCTGTCTGCCCACCTGTCTGTCTGCCCACCTGTCTGTCTGTGTGTTCACCTGTCTGCTGTCCAGGTGTGTCCACCTGTCTCTCTGCCCACCTGTCTGTCTGTGTGTCCACCTGTCTGCTGTCCAGGTGTGTCCACCTGTCTCTCTGCCCACCTGTCTGTCTGTGTGTCCACCTGTCTGTGTGTTCACCTGTCTGCTGTCCAGGTGTGTTCACCTGTCTGTCTGTCTGTCTGCCCACCTGTCTGTCTGCTCACCTGTCTGTGTGTTGCAGCTGTGTAAGGCTGGTCTGAAGACTCTGCAGGATCTGGGTCCAGAGATGCGTCTGGCTCTGAACGAGGACCTGGAGGAGGATGAGGAGGTGATGATGGAGGAGCAGGAGCTCGAGGAGAACGCTGCGTTCAAGGTCTATATAAAAGCACATAGTTTACAGTGTTTAGTGACGTCAGGGTCCAGCTGTGACGGGTTCTGGTCTGTCCGGGTCTCTGCAGGGTGAAAATGGATTTGGACCAGAGAAAGACCGACGAGGCTCCATACTGACCACGCCCACAGGTAAACCACGATCACATCCTGTGACTTCCTTACGTTACTATGGTTACAGGCCTTAAACTCCGCCCCCGTCTGCCTCCACCCGCCTGCAGGTCCTGGTGGTGTTGTCGGGGATGGCGTGTCTAACGGAGGGCTGATCCACCGGGTCGGTTCTCTCACCAAGATGCCGAACAGCATCAGTGAACACGACGAACACCTTCGCCGTGGAGACAATGTGAGGTCATCTGTCAATCATCACCATGGCCGCCGCCCATCAGTGAAGAACGACCTGCTGGACCACGCCCACAAGAGACCGTCATACTACAAACATGGCCGGTAAAAATATTACTGTAACATGAGACAAACATGTAGATGGTTAGTCCTCGACAACGTGTAACTGATGGAGAAAGAACCAGAGCTGGTGAGGAAGGTGGAGCGATGTACAGCTACACATAGCCGAGCTCACCTCTACACATAAAACTGGTTCCAGAACCAGAATCCTGGAAAGGGGCTGGACTGTCTCATTTGTCCAGGCTGAGAGGCACCAGGCCTGTGTGGGGATAGCTGAGCTGAGACCTCCTGGGTTGGAGCCTCCACGTGACGGAGAGTCTCTGACTGATGTTTGTGCTTATGCACCAATCAGGTCCGAGTATCCGGACTTCTTGGAGTCTCTGGGTGGGAATCCGTTCAGAGCCTTCAACGCTCATGTGGGTGACGATGGAGAAACCTGGAGGGGAGCGATTGGTAGGAAGAGTTCAGTGCTCGTCATTAATTGGCCATAACAAACACCGTGTTTGAGCATGATGTCGGTCAGATCAATGATCGTGGTCGTATGTCACTCAGGTAAAGAGAGGAGCAGAGGTGTCACCTGATCACCACCTGATGGTGAGTTGGGGACCTGGAACCATGTTCAAAGCCTCCATTGTTGAAACAGCTGGTAGGAGCTGTGGTTAGACCTAACCCAACCCACCTCTGGAATCCAGCAGCAGGTTCTTGATGGGTTCTGAGCTGAAGAACCAGGCCTTTCGGGCTTGGTTAGTCCAAGGGTAGCAGACAGGTACCAGGGGCCCAAGGTGCTGCAGGTTTGGCAGTCACTAAAGTAAAGAGTTCAGGGAGGCCATGGAGAAGAACTTCAGATTGCGTCCATGAAGTTCTGTCAGTCCTTTCGATGACTCAGGAAGGAGAAGCTTGGTTTGGCCCAGGCTGTGTTCAGGAGAACTGCTGACCCAGTCTGGTGGTGGAAAGAGCTCCTGAACCCGACCAATAGTCTTCGGACAGAGCCTGAAGACTCGGGGAAGCCTTGCTCACATCTCTGAGGCTGCCAAGGCACCAGGTGTGCATGAGATTAACTCTGAGGTGCTGAAGGCTTCGGACATGTTGGGCTGTATTGACTGACACGCCTGTGGAGGACAAGAACTTTGCAGATGATGTGGTTCTGTTGGCTTCATCAGACTGCAACCTTCTCCATGGTTCTCTGCTGGACAATGATGGATCACTCACTCTGGGTTGGGAGGGAATCAGAACAAAGCTCTTGATTTTCAGGTCCATCTACGCTCCATCCCTCAGCTGTGGTCATGAGCTTTGGGTAGTGGATCCTCTGCAGGGTGTCTGGGCTCGGACATCCGGACGATCCTTCAGATCCAGCTGAGGTGGTTCAGGGTCCAATCAGGATCCTCCTGGACTCCTTCCTTTGGTTCACGTCCAACTGGGAGGAAACCTTAGGCTTAAAGAGGACGCTGTGTGTCTTCATTGACAGGTCTCTCAGCCAATCACACTCTCTTGTTCTGCAGGCGGGACTCGAGAGACTCGAGAGACTCAAGAGACTCAAGGGACCGGTACTGGAGGAACGGGGACATGGAGGCACACGGAGAGCAAGGTTACTACAGCCGAGAGGACGACAACGACAGCATCACCTCCAGAGACAGGTACACACAGACAGACAGGTACACACAGACAGGTACACACAGACAGACAGGTACACACAGACACACAGACAGGTACACACAGACAGACAGGTACAGACAGACAGGTACACACAGACAGACAGGTAAACACACCTGTGTGTGTCCTTGCAGGCGTTACCCTGACGACCCTCCTCTATACAGAGACCACTACGATGGCCACGCCCCCTACTCCAACAGTAGCTATGGCAACGGCTACAGCGAGGGAAGGAGGACGACCCGGAGACGCCTACTTCCTGCCACGCCCACAGGTAAGAGGATGTCACAGTTGATGTGATAAATATGAGACAAGACCTGGATCAGAGGTACCAGGTGAAGTGTTACTGAATCAAACACACCTGAGCCGTGACATCATCACTGACAGCAGAGAGGGGTGCGTTTGTTTTGTTGTTGCCTGTCAGGTCGTAAGCCGTCATTTAACATCCAGTGTCTGAGGCGGCAGGGCAGCAGTGACGACCTGCCGATCCCCGGGACGTACCACCCTACCTCACCGCCACGCCGCACACGCACACAGGTAACACACACACACACACACACAGGTAACACGCGTAACCCCGCCCCTCTTCTTCAGTGTCATGTGACCCTCCTCTTTCTCGTCCTCAGCAAACCTTCAGTAGTTATGAGTCTCGTCACTCCTCCGGTCGCTCATCGGCGGCCTCCTCGGCGTCCTGGGCGAACCCGTGTCCTCGCCGTGGTCGCCTCCTCTATGCTCCTCTCATCCTGGTGGAGGAGGAAGGAAGCCCACCCTGGGGAGGAGGAGGAGCAGGGGGAGGAGGAGGAGGAGGAGGAGAGGGGAAGAAGGGAGGGGCAGGTAGAGGTAAGGACACAGGAAACCTCAGTGCCAACGCATCTCTGTCGCATGCTAACAGTGGAGCACAGGTAAACTCACCTGTCTGTTGGTGTCTTCCATCATCAGGTGTCAGTGTGACAGGTGCAGCACCCAGACCGGCGTGGTACGGTGGCCCTGCAGGGTCCTCAGGTATGAAGGAGATATGTTACAGCTGTGATCATGGCTCTGTTGTCATCGTGTACCTGAAGGTGTCATGTGACTCTTGTCGTTGTAGCTCCGCCTCCGTACAGGGCGTACACCACCCTCAGAGTTCCCTCGCAGCTCGGCACTCAGCTCACCGAGAAACGAGGATCAGCTGACAGTCTGGTGGAGGCGGTGAGGAGGCGTCGATTGATTCCTGATGTTGGTCGTGAGCTCGCCGTCAGACCGCCGCCGCTGACTCTTCTTCTTCTTCATCTTCTCTGCAGGTTCTGATCTCCGAGGGACTCGGCCTGTACGCTCGGGATCCAAAGTTCGTGGCGTTCGCCAAACGGGAGATCGCCGACGCGTGCCACATGACCGTGGACGAGATGGAGTCGGCCGCCAGCGACCTGCTCGGCACGGGGAGCCACGGTTTACTCGCCAGCACCACCGCCAGCACCACCGCCGACCCCTCCGCGCTCTACAGCGACGAGGAGCCAATCAGGACGGGGCGCGACGAGGAGGAGCTGGCTGACGAGATGACCTGTGTGACATCATTCTGATGGGCTGAAGCTCTGGACCAATCAGGGATAAGACTGACTTGGCATCAGTCATTGACAGGACATTTGGCCAATCAGGTGACAAGACAAAGAGGGCAGGGTTTTACACGAAGGTTGTCATGGAGACAGACATTTTCTGAGTCACTTCATGAGAAAGGAAAATGGCGTCCTGGTGACGTGTCCTGTTAGCTCATTAGCACGGCGAACAATGCTAAGCTCCCACAATGCATTGAACTGTTAACCAGCTGAACAAAGCAGCATTGTGCTGTCACTCATTAGCTTAAGATGCTAACTCTGCAGCAAGCTAGCTAAATGCTAAAGCTAGCTAAATGCTAAATTTCAAAAGCAGTGCTACAACTCATTAAGTGTTTTAGCACCAGCTAACCTGGCTACATCAAAAGTGCTAACTAATAGCAGAGTAACCACCAGCAGCTGTGTAGCATTAGCTCAGAGCTAACAGCAGACACTTTACAGTGAGCTAGCTAAACGCTGACACGGCAGCATTAGCTCGTGTTGTAGCATTTATCAGACAGATGGTTTTGATTTGATCACATTAGCATTAGCCAGTAGCGCGGCAGCTAGTCTGTATGCTATCACCGCTCATCTAGCTCGGCCGTCTCAACCCGTCCAACAAAAACAGACAATAACTAGCAACAGCTAGCATGCTAGCTCCTGACCATGTTTGTCTTTGGCGCTAACGTTAGCATATCTTTAGCATATCTAACTTAATGGTGTAGCTTTAACCTTTTCTCTCCTCTGTACGCTCCCATGTTGTTATGCTGTCTCTGATGACGAGCGACTGACAGTGACGGATAATGACTGCTACGGTTACCATGGATACCGCTGACGGTCAATGTTAGCTCTATACGCTCCTGAGCTAACAGCTAGCTGCTCTACAGTGCAGCTAACAGACGGGACAGTATGGGATTAGAACACTGACATAAATTGAGCATGCGTAATGAGACCTGCGCGCGTGCAAACCAAACATCCACGCACACGTATTGTTTTTTCGAGCGTTTTCAAAGCACTCGCCAGCTGTTTTGTATCCTGCATCTGTGCTCCCTCGAGCAATATTGTAGCCTGCGTGGAGAAAAACACGCTCGAGCGTGTGCAGAGTCCGCTTGCAAAACTTTCCCCTGCTCGCACACGAGTGTGTTTTTTTAGTGGGCAGTTTTTGTCAGTAAGGGGGCGGGCCTGGGGGCGGGCCAATCACCATTGTATCCCCGAATATAATTGGTAACTTCGCCAATTGGACAGCAAGGTTCAGTTAACCAGGATAAAGACATTATCTAGCTGTATTTTCAAATACACCATGCTTATGAATAAAAATAAACTTATTACAATAATAGATTTAGTTTAAGGGACACTATATGTATAAGGCCTTCTGTTTGTGTTTCTGTTGGATGTCTAAAGACTGATAATAGTCCTGATGATGTCATTGTGCGTCATAGTGATGTCATCAGGGTTTTTAAGAGTCTGAACTACAAACTATGATGTACAGTTCAGAGGAAGCTGACATTTACCAGACAAGAAGGATCCGATGTTTTAAGAGCCCAGCTCATACTGGTGGCTAAAGTTGGAAAATATTTTTTTGTTCTTTTTTTTTGTTTTGACACAGAAGTGGTAATCGAGTGTTTCACAGTGAAAGTGTCATTGAGAGAGTAGCAGGAAGTTCACATCCTATTCCTTCAAACAAACACAGTAATTATTTACTTGTTCTAGCAGTGCTACTCCTTGACGTAAGTCAGAACGGTTATTATGGAATAATTTTGGTTCAGTGCATGGGTCAACCATATTGCTTTAACCTAGGCACCTACGCTCTGTGGGTAGCGGGTGACCTTTGCTGGTTGGGCTTCCACATAGCAAAGTAACCTATTTATAAATGTTATGAAACTAAAATATACATTAAATGGACTTCCGGTTATGGCGGCTTGCTGAGTAGACGTGTGTAAGACTGCTCTGCTACTAAACGGTTTAAATCCTTGCTAAAATAGACCAATTGTGCGTCATTCAGCCCAACTACAACACCAGGGTTTAAGAAGATACCGATGACACAAAGAAAGTCAAACCGGAACAAGACAAAACAAACCAAAGTAACTAATTTTACAACTCCGACTGCCAAAGCCAAGCTTGTCGCTAACAGGGACGCCATGGAAGCTAGCGCTGGTGCTAGCAGCGCTAGCCATATGGCTAGCCCTGAGAAACAGTCAGAGGGAAATACTACTACCGCCAGGGAAGAGCCCGGCACCTCTTTGACAACAATACTGGCAGCTATTAACACCATGAAGACTGAGATCTCATCCAAATTTGATGGCATCCTCTCCGCAATTGAAAACGTAAGGAGAGACATTACAGACTGCTCAGAAAGAATTACGCAGGCGGAGACGAGAATATCAACAACAGAAGATGATGTGACTACGCTCCAGAAGAAGGTTGAAAACCTAGAGGGGAAAAATAAAGATCTGGAAGAAAAAGTATTGGACCTGGAAGCTCGTTCACGACGCTCCAATGTACGGCTTGTAAATCTACCCGAGGGCGCGGAAGGCGAAGACACCTGTGGATTCCTGGAGAGCTGGATACCGGAGGCGCTGGAGCTTCAGCCGCTCCGGGGCAAAATTACGGTGGAAAGAGCACACAGGCTTGGACCAAGAAGACAACATGAGACTGACTCCGCACCTAGAACCCTCATAATGAAGTTTCTGAACTATAAAGACAAAGAAGTGGTGATGAGAGTGGCCAGGGCGAAAAAAAAAGTCCTCTACAAAAATCATCAGGTGAGATTCTACCAAGACATGACCGCAGAGACGCACAAGAAAATAAAAGAGTTTGAGGAGGCGAGGCAACAACTCCGTTCACTGGGGCTCCGGTACGGTATGATCCCTCCTGCCCGGCTTATTGTTACCTACAAGGAGCGCTCACACATCTTCAACAGCGCCGACGAAGCCGAGTGCTTCATTAAGAAGATCCAGTCAGATAATCATCCAGATTGAGGTACTGAAGAACACATGACACCGTAGGAAATGTAATCCAAAACTGCTGATGGAATATTACTCTGATATTTTGATGCAGTGCAGAGACACAGAAGTGGAGGGAGGGTGAAAGTTAAGTTGCTATACTGAGTTCTGAGCGCTCTCCCTCCATGATCTATTGATAAAAGACAATTTTTGATATTCACTGTTTAACTAAGCAAATATGGATACGTTTTCGTTTGCTGGATTGCTTAAAATAATTTTCTACATCACAGTAGCAGAGTAGTTAAGCTCATTCTGTTGTTTTTATTTTATTATTATTTGTTTGTTTTTGACATCAGCATAGCTATACTGATCCTCACACTGTGTGGACCAGCTCTTTGCTTTCGGTAAGTCCAATATACGAAGGGGAGGGGGGACACCTGACCGGGTAACACTCAGGTGGATTGATGTTAGCTGAGGGAGATAGATTTGTTTTTTGTTCCCTTTGTTCTCTTTTTTTGTTCGATCTGAAAATACTTAAATTGTTGGGAAAATTCAAAACAATCGGTCCATATGTCTGTTGATCTTAAGGTTAGAATTACATCCTGGAACTGCAGAGGGCTACAAAAAACAAAAAAGGTTAAACAAGTTATGAACAGGAGTAAAATTTTACAGTCTAAAATAGTATTCCTTCAAGAAACCCACCTAACACATGAAGATGAGCTTAAAGTGAGGAGGAGGTGGAAGGGTAAAATTCTGTCAGCTCCCTTTACCTCTCAAGCAAGGGGTGTCATGATCTTGATCCACGATTCTATTCCATTACAAATTCATAAAGTTATCAAAGATAAGGCAGGACGATATTTGATTATTCAAGGGGCAATTCTTAAGGAACAATTAATTCTAATAAATATCTATGCTCCAAATACAGACGATCCCAAATTTTTCCAAAATCTATTTCTTACTATTGCCTCCTTACCTGGTGCTTATATAATGGCAGGTGATTTTAATTGCACCTTAGATCCCCAGAAAGACAAAAGTTCAGGTGTCGACCAGTCACATTCAAGAAGCAGGGGTGTAATTCATCATTTTATGAAAGAAATGAGTCTAGTTGATGTTTGGAGGGAAGATAATCCCAATGGGAAAAAATACTCATGTTACACTCCAGTCATATTCCCGCATAGATTTCTTTTTGATTTCAGCACAACTAAAATATAAAATAAAGGAGGTGTCCTATGACGCCATACTCCTGTCAGATCACGCCCCAAACTCTTTAGTTTATCATGACCCTAAACTGACCAGTGATATTCCAAAATGGAGATTTAAAACAAAATGGCTGGCTGATACTGGCTTTGTTACTTCTCTAGATGAACAGATTAAATATTATTTTGAAACAAATACAATAGAAACCTCACAAAGTACCAGATGGGAAGCGTTTAAGGCCTTTATCAGGGGACAAATAATTAACATTACCAGCTTTAAAGCTAAAGAAACCTACAATAAAACAAAATCATTAGAAACAAAAATAAAGAAATTAGAAGAAGAATACTACCAGTCAGGTTCTCAAGATGCCCATCAAAGATTACTTTTGTTAAGAACACAATACAACGAAATATCTACAACAAGAGCTTTATCAAGTTTACTACGACTTAAACAGACATTCTATGATCAAGGTGAAAAGCCTGGCAGAGTGCTAGCATGGCGCATCAAACAACTGCAGAATGAAAGACTTATAACCTCACTACAAAATGATAATAATGAAAATATTGTTGACCCAATTGAAATAAATGAAAATTTCAAAAAATTTTATGAAAAGCTTTATAGCTCGGAAATAGGTCCAAATACATCTGAAATGAATAATTTTCTGGACAAAATCCAAATTCCCCAGATATCAGAAGTAATTAAGGAAGAGCTAGAGAAAGATATAACATTAATGGAACTATCTATGGCCATTGACAGTATCAAAGGAGGGAAACCCCTGGGCCAGATGGAATACCCATTGAGGTTTATAAAATGTTCAAGCATAGACTGATGCCTGCATTGCTGGAAATGTTTAAGGAATCCTTCCAACATCTTTAAGGGGAGCACTAATCACTTTATTACCAAAACCGGGCAAACCGAATAACAAATGTGAAAACTTTAGGCCAATCAGTCTTTTAAATGTGGATCTAAAAATTTTGAGTAAAATAATAGCCAGGAGACTGGAGAAATTAATTCCGAATATTATTGACAAAGACCAAAATGGCTTTGTACAAGGTAGGCAAGGCTTCCATAATGTTAGGAGAATTCTAAATATATTATTTGAGGAGAAGGGAGCAGCAGATACAGCATTACTGTCATTGGACGCTGAAAAAGCCTTTGACAGAGTAGAATGGCTTTATTTATTTGAAATCCTCAGACGTTTTGGCTTTGGAGAAAACTTTAATAAATGGATAAAACTACTATATACAGAACCATATGCGGAAATCATGACTAACCGTAATACATCCAAAACCATTGGGATACAAAGAGGATGTAGACAAGGAGATCCCCTATCCCCTCTCCTTTTCATTATGGCTATAGAACCACTAGCAATAGCAGTAAGAACACACCAAAATATAACAGGCATATCAATTGGACAACAGGAACACCGTCTGGCTCTATTTGCAGATGACGTAATCATATTCCTTAAAGAGATGGAAAAATCCATTCCTGAACTATTAGAACTCCTTAATGTATTTGGAAAAATCTCAGGATATAAATTAAATAAATCAAAATCATCAATAATGTTCTTAAATCAGTTAAATAAAAGTCCTCCTAAAGCAGCCACTCAATTTAAAATTGTGGATTGCTTTACATATCTAGGCATTCAAATTGTCCCACAACTTAAATATATTGTAGCCAGTAATTATGAACCATTACTACAAGAAATCTCAAAATTACTGGAAAGGTGGACACCCATACCCATGTCACTAATAGGAAAAATGAACGTCCTCAAAATGAATATAATGCCCAAATTGTTATATTTGTTTCAAAACCTTCCACTTCCTCCTCCAAGTAACCTGTTCACTCAGCTTAAAAGACTATTCATTAGATTCTTGTGGAATAATAGACGTCCCCGGACACGACTATCACTACTTTACTTACCTTATGATAGAGGGGGACTCAAATGTCCCTGCCCTCTCTGGTACTATTGGGCGGCTCAATTAAGAACAATGTTGTTTTACTTCACAGAAAGAGATGTTCCTCTCTGGAAAGGAATGGAAGAACTACAGCTAAATCTGCCCCTCCCACTCGGCAAGCACTAAAATGCTCAAAAAGAACACAAAAAACCCTATTGTGAAAAATATGATTGTAGTGTGGCATCAAGCTAAAAAATATCTGAGAGAAACACCCCCCCTCTCTATCTTCAGCCCAATATGGGGTAATTACTCCTTCCCTTCAAGTAAAACGGACAGGGGGTTTAAATCTTGGGCTACTAAAGGACTGGGAAAAATAGGAGACCTTTACAACTCACAAAAAGTGCTGATGTCATTTGAAGAAATAGTAGAGTAGTATCTAGTACCTCTAATAGTACCTGCAGTTGAGAAACTTCATTAGAACACACCAAAATCAAACATTATGCATCCCTGAAAGGTCTACAGTAGAAAAATTTATGAATATGGATTGCTCAAGCAGGGGTTTAATATCCAAAATTTATAAATGTCTAGTAGATGGAAGTACAGAAACATCAGCAGGACGGCTGGGGGCATGGAGAGAAGATCTACAGGAGGACTCCTGTAGATCTTCTCCAATGACAGTAATGCTGTATCTGCTGCTCCCTTCTCCTCAAATAATATATTTAGAATTCTCCTAACATTATGGAAGCCTTGCCTACCTTGTACAAAGCCATTTTGGTCTTTGTCAATAATATTCGGAATTAATTTCTCCAGTCTCCTGGCTATTATTTTACTCAAAATTTTTAGAGAGGCTCTCAAGCACAAGCAAGAACTACTAACACTCACTATTGTAGTACTGAAAGTACTACAAT
This sequence comes from Argyrosomus regius, assembly GCA_946959425.1. NCBI lineage: Eukaryota > Metazoa > Chordata > Actinopteri > Sciaenidae > Argyrosomus > Argyrosomus regius. The sequence continues at coordinate 1,416,425 of OX336891.1, read as the reverse complement.
ACAACTGGTTGATGCGTACATATATCACTCCAGAAAAACTTCACAAATATAACAGCGCTATACCTGATATTTGTGTTAAATGTGAGAAGGAAAAAGGTACATTTTTCCACTGTATCTGGCAATGTACAAAAATACAAAAATTCTGGCAAGAAATAAAACAATGTATTCAAAATATTTTGCAGATTCAAATACCCCTAGTCCCACATTTGTTTATATTTGGTCTATATCCAGATAATTTGAAGTTTGAAAAACATCAACAAATATTTGTAGACTTAAGTGTACTAATTGCAAAGAGAGTAATAGCCCTCTCATGGAAAAACACCAGTAGTCCAAGTGTAAAGAGGTGGCTGTCTGAACTGTCTTCAACTCTCCCTCTAGAGAAAATTACATATACAATGAAACACCAACAACATATTCCACCAGATCTGGGACCCCTTTATTTGCTATGTATCGAGGACAGATTTGTCTCATGTGATGGAAGAACCTGGGGACATGTAAGCAGTAGCTCCTTGCAGTAGTTAAGATTACAGAAATATGTTTGTTGTAAGATTATTTACTTTTTCTTATGAACTCACTAATCTGATTCCCAACCAAGAATTTGAAAACCTGTAAGGGCCGGGGTGGGGGGTTGACATGTTCGTTCAAAATATGTAATTGTATTGTTTGTATTTCTTTGTTGTATTATGAAAACAATAAAAAAAAGAATGTTGGCAAAAAAAATATACATTAAATAATAATAAAATATATCACAACTACCCCAGGGTATGTATCACAACTACTACTTCATGTTATCTTAATCAGAAGTTACAGGTCACCAATATGTGCTCACATTGTCAAAATGCTACAAAATCACAAAACTATAAACAGCTAAAAAAAATGAGTTTATTGGATGTTCTGTATTGTGTTAATGTAGCAATAGCTTATATTGTTCCTGCATGAATGCTCAAGCATGTATTGAAGGTTTTTTATAATTCTTTAACATTACATTTATAATTTTCAGGGACAAAGAATTACATCTACAATATGAACAAAACAGTTTTACCAAAATAAAAAATGTACAGTCGATCAATGATCAGCGTTTTATCAGATTAATGTCAACGATGGAGGAAACAAAAGACGCTCAGACAAACATATTGAAGTACATTGCTCTGTGTGACATTTTGCAAACATTCAAGTCAAGACAATGTAATTCATATAGCACTAAATCATAAAACATGTTATTCAGGCATTCAGGGCTGTGTGCCTTGTCCTGTTTGTCCTAGTGGTGTTGCCATACCTTGCTGTCCAATTGGCGAAGTTACCAATTATATTCGGGAATACAAAGGTGATTGGCCCGCCCCCAGGCCCGCCCCCTTACTGACAGAAACCGCCCACTAAAAAAACACACTCGTGTGCGAGCAGGGGAAAGTTTTGCGAGCGGACTCTGCACACGCTCAAGCGTGTTTTTCTAATCCCATAGGACAGTCTGCTGAGCGTCGACCACCTCACGTTTTCTATCAGCTGTTTTATCGATGTGTGTTTCTTTTGTTGTTGTTTGATGAATTGAAATTTTTTTTATCGTTTTCTTTTTTAAATGTTTCAGATTTTTTATCGGACAGAACGAACTGAGCCGGCGGTCGCTCAGTGTTCGTGTCTCATGTCCTCGTGTCTCTTTCAGTGAAGGGCTCTTCATCTCCCACAAAGAAACACCTGAAACTTCTTTACCTCAAATAAACTCTGAAAACAAAGTGACTCTGTGCTTTTATTTTTTTACCACTTCCTGTGCAGACAAGACGTTAAAATACTGTGGCTCTCTGGTTTTAGACGTCACGGAGACTACATCCAGGTTTTAGACAGTCTGCGGGGACGTCACAGAGACTACGTCCAGGTTTTAGACAGTCTGTTGGGACGTCACGGAGACTACGTCCAGGTTTTAGACAGTCTGTGGGGACGTCACGGAGACTACGTCCAGGTTTTAGACAGTCTGTGGGGACGTCACGGAGACTACGTCCAGGTTTTAGACAGTCTGTGGGGACGTCACGGAGACTACGTCCAGGTTTTGTGTATTTTATGTTTATACATCTTCGACACACGTGAACTCCTCCCACTAACACGATGACGCAGTTAGCCCCGCCCCTTCTAATATTTCCGTTTTTTCCTGTTTTTCAAAATAAAATAAATCTGATGAAGTTTTATAAAGAAACATATTTATCTTCATCATCATTAACCCTTTCATCTTCTCTGAACGATAATTAACAAGAAATAAAACATTCTCGAGGTGAACACACAACAGACTGCCGCCTCTCTCCCTCCTCCCTCTCTCCCTCCCTCCACCCTCCTCCTCTTTCATCCCTCCACCCTCCCTCCCTCCTCTCTCCCTCCTCTCTCATCCCTCCACCCTCCCTCCCTCCTCTCTCCCTCCTCTCTCCCTCCTCTCTCATCCCTCCATCTCCTCTCTCCTCTCGACAGGCGGCAGGATGGACGTCGTAAATCAGGTATGTTTGTTCTTCTTCTTCATTTTATCTTTTCTGGTTCTTCTTCTCTTCATCTTCATCAGTTCGGTTCGGTCGGTTCCGCTCGGTGTTCGGGGTGTATTCGCGTCGTGTTTCGGCTCGGCCCGCCGGGATTCATGTTTGTCTCCCGGTGAAGCATCTCAGTGTCGGCCCGCATCACGGCGGGAGGCAGATTACAGATTCACGAACATTCAGGGAACATTCAGGGAACATTCAGGGAACATTCAGGGAACATTCAGGCTGATTTTTGTGATTTTAATCATGACTGTTCGGTTCGGTTCTGGTGGTGATGGAGGGGAGCAGGCCTGTCTGTGGGCTCTTCAGCCCTGCGCGCTGCCTGCAGGAACCTGTGTGTGTGTGTGTGTGTGTGTGTGTGTGTGTGTGTGTGTGTGTGTGTGTGTGTGTGTGTGTGTGTGTGTGTGTGTGTGTGTGTGTGTGTGTAAAATGGCAGCCGGAGCAGCAGGATGATGATGGTGATGATGTTTTTGATTCGGGTCGGTCCGGTTCTGTTTTTATTCTCACGTCTCACCGCCGAGCTGTTGTCGTGTTTTTAGCCCGGTTTCACCCGGTTTTACCCGGGTTCACCTCCTCCTCCTCCCCCTCCTCCCCCTCCTCCTCCTCAGCAGCTGCTGTAAGATGGAGACCGAGAAAAAAAAACAAAAATCCAGTTTGTCCTGAAAAACACAAAAAACACGAAGAAATACTGCAACATGACTGATACTGCAGTCATACTGCTGTAGTACTGCAGTAATACTACAGTAATAGTATTGTAATATTACTGTAATATTAGTGCAGTAATGCTACTGTAATACTGCAGTAATACTACAGTCATATAATATTACTGTAGTATTACTGTGAAGTGATGGGTGGTACTGCAGTAATATGAAATATTTTGTCATGTTTGTGTTTTTTTACTTTAATATAAAAATAAAAATGAATATTTTAATATTTTGAACTGATCTCAGATTTGATTCTTTTTTCTCAGTTTTAAATGAATTGTATTTATTTAATTATAATATTATAATATCATCAGGTCTTATGTTGTCATATATTAGTTAATATGTTTAATATGTTGTAATATTTCATTCTTTCATCTCTTCACATCATCAGATGAAGTCAAAAGGAAAATTTCTGGAAAGTTCTGATTGTTTGTCGGGAACAGATCCACATCAAGCCAGAACAACCAGGCTGAACATTCTGACAACGTTCTGATAACGTTCTGACAACGTTCTGATGCCGTTGCAGCTCCTCGCTCTCGTACTCAAACAGACTGAACGAAAGTTCATAAATGAAACGTGTTGTGAACGTTGACAGAACGTTTGTCTGAGGTTAAATATGATCAGACAGAAACCTGAGAGCATCGACCGGTTTGTCTGAACGTAAACAAACATTCAGACTGACCGACTGCAGGGAAACGTTCTTTAGACGTTCTTTAGACGTTCTTCACGCTATCATCTCTTTGTGTAACACGTTGTCTCGATGTTTTCAGAACGTTTGACGCCTAACAGAAGAGTTAGAGTTTGAATGTGTCAGACTGAGCTCATGTTGGGAGCAATGCATGATGGGAAGTGATCCCATGTTAGTGTTTATGTGTGTCAGCTGTTTTTGCAGTCAGCTGATCACAGTACACACTCAGTATCTGGACCTGAACAGTCCGGCAGTGTTCACAATGCAGGCGCCACCTGCTGTTTGTCTCATGAACTGACTCTGATGTTCAAGAGCTGTCGTGCATGGAAACGTTTCTTTTCATGAATTATTATATTGAGTTCAAATGTTTGTGTCTGAGGTCAGAGGTCAGAGCTCACAGTGTAAATATTACAGACTGTCAGTGAGCGCAGCAGCAGGAAGTCGACTGACCGTCAGAGCCGTCTCTGATCACATGATCGTCGTCATCATGTGACTTTTATTTAAATATAATAATCATTCATTTTTCCTTTAATGTCAGTTCATCAGCTGATGATTCATCAAACGTCACAATCATTAAACACGGTGATGATTTGTTGTCACGTCCTGGGCTCTGCCGAGGTGTCCTTAAGCAAGGCATCGAACCCCAAACTGCTCCAGGACGCCGCTCAATGACAACAGACGTCTGTCATCAATATATTTTTAATTGTTTTTATCTGTGGACATTATTTATTTTTCTTTATACTATTTGACTGTTTTATATGTTACTGTTTTATTTTCAATAATAAATAAATAATAAATACCTGTCTCCCTCTCTCTCTCTCTCTCTGTCTCTCTCTCTGTCTGTCTGTCTGTCTGTCTGTCTCTGTCTGTCTGTCTGTCTGTCTGTCTGTCTTTCTCTGTCTGTCTTCTCTGTCTGTCTGTCTGTCTGTCTCTGTCTGTCTGTCTGTCTTTCTCTGTCTGTCTGTCTGTCTGTCTGTCTGTCTCTCTCTGTCTGTCTGTCTGTCTGTCTCTCTCTGTCTGTCTGTCTCTCTCTGTCTGTCTCTCTGCAGCTGGTCGCTCAGGGTCAGTTCAGGGTCCTGAAGGTTCCTCTGGGCTTCATTAAGGCTTTAGAATGGGTGAGTTCATCAGACCACAGATGAAGAATTATTTCATATTAAGTGTAATTCATTATTATTATTAAATTATTAAATTAAATATTAAATTCTGCCTCCATATTTTACTTTTTTTCAGTCAAAACATGTAAAACAAACATGAAGTCCGTCTCTATGCAGACGATGTGTTTCTGTTTGTCTTCACATGAACTGAACGATAAAACGATAAAAAATCCTGAAAATATAAAAACAGATTTAAATTTTCTCAAAAGATACAGAAACATTCAAAATGTTCGCACAATGCACCGAGAGGAGAATATGATTCACGACACACACACACACACACACACAGTGCCAAGCAGGGATTGGACAGCAAGTCTGACTGTGACCATCTGCTCACTATGTGTGTGTGTGTGTGTGTGTGATGCACTAACACTGAGGTTGTTGGTTAGAATCTGCGGCACTTTAATGCTTCACACTGAGTCTGTATCAATAGATGTGAAAATGATGATGAGTCATCATCCTGCAGGAGGAATAACACTTCCTCTGCTTCACACACACACACACACAGCGAACAGCTGATGTTAGCATTTAGCTCAAAGCGGCGCTGTGTCTAGCTGTTTCCACGGTAACGACCTCTGCGTTTTTGCTCACGTTTGTTTTGTTCCTCCAGTTTTTCGCCATCTTCGCCTTCTCCACCTGTGGCAGTTATTCTGGGATGTTCCGGATGGCGGTGGAGTGTAAGAACCGGACGGACAGCGACCTGAGCATAGAGGTGGAGTTTGAGTATCCGTTCAGGTCAGTGTGACACGGATCACATGTTCTTTAACATACATCACGACACTGCATATGAACACGTGTTTGGATGATTTAAAGGTTCAGTCTGATGATTTAGTGACATCTAGTGGTGTAGTTGCTGATTACAACCCACTCGTCTCACCCTCTCCTATAGTGAAAGTCTCTAAAGTCGAGATCTAAAAAAGTTTGTTGTTTCTGAATTTAAACGGACTGAACAGATTTTTTTCTGTATTTTGGTCAAATGAAGCTGCTGACTGCTGGGCTGGACGTTTGGTCTAAACAACAAGTGAAAGACCAAATGTGTCTAAGTTATTAAACTCTTCCCTCTCTCAGACTCCACCAGGTGTATTTCGACACCCCCACCTGTCAGGGTGGGACCAAGGACCGACTCTTCCTGGTTGGTGACTACTCGTCCTCGGCCGAGTTCTTCGTCACCATCGGTGTCTTCGCCTTTCTCTACTCCACGGCAGCTCTCAGCATCTACGTCTTCTTCTTCGAGAAGTACAAGGAGAACAACAAGGGTCCCCTGATCGTAAGTTCACCGTCCTGACGCATCGCTCACAGGTGACCTCATATCACTCATACATTGTGTGTGTGTGTGTGTGTGTGTGTGTGTGTGTGTGTGTGTGTGTTTAGGACCTGGGTGTGACCGGAGTGTTTGCCTTCATGTGGCTCGTGAGTTCGGCAGCCTGGGCCAAAGGTCTGTCCGACGTGAAGACGGCGACGGACCCTGATGAAGTAGTCACTCTGATCCCCGCCTGCAAAGTTTCAGGGAACAACTGCCGTGAAGTCCACGACCCGGTCATGTCTGGACTCAACACCTCTGTGGTGAGACCATGATGGAGCCTGAGGGTCTCTGTAAACCCGAGCCGAGCGTTTGAAAACAGCCAAAGTCAGAGCTAACATTACTGCAGAGCATGTCACATACAGGTTACGTCCTGTCCTGGGTGAATAATGTCAGCTGATTCCTCTGTCCTCTTTCAGGCTTTTGGTTTTATTAACCTGATCCTGTGGGTGGGAAACCTCTGGTTCGTCTTCAAGGAGACGGGCATCATCGCCCCCTTCATGCGAGCTCCGCCTCCTCAGGAGAAGCCCGCAGCGCCAGACGCCTACGGCCAGCAGGGGGCGTACGAACAGGACCCGTACGCCAGCAACCAGGGAGGATACCAACCCGACTACAGCCAGCAAGGATACAACCAGGTGATCACTCACTCTGTTCCATCCTCACCAAACAACAGCAGCTGATTTCACCTGAAGCAGATCATGAATGAAGAGCCTGTTCACACCTGGTGTTACCATGGTGATCACAGGTGGGTGTCAGTTCACACCTGCTGAATATTTGTTTCACACAAAGAGAGAAAAATCTTACAAGACGACACGAAGGATTCAGAATCTGTTGCAGACGTTCACACATGAAATCTGTGACACGTCTAAGCATGTGAACATCAGCTGTAAACGGGCTCCATCGGGGTAACCATGGAAACCAGATCCAAACAGATCAGAACCTACAGACCGGTCCAGGCTAACCTAGCTTAGCACAAACAGCCTCGCTTCACCCTAATGCTAAAGCATCAAAAATACGACAAGAGAAGAAGAACAACGTTATTGATTAGTCAGCAATTATTGATTAGTCAGCTGATTATTGGTCAGCTGATTATTTACTCAGTAATTGTTGGTAAAAACATTACTTAAACATTAAAAATAGTTTGTCAGTTCTTCAAACATGAAAAAGAAAGATAATCAAATTTTCTTACTCACTACAAAAAGTACTCGGTGTACTGCATGTACTCTGTGTACTGCATATACTCTGTGTACTCTGTGTACTGCATTACTTTCTGTGTGTCATGTTGTTTCCTGTTGTTTCCAGGATGCAGAGTACGGTCAGGGCTACGCTCAGCAGGGGGCGCCCACCTCCTTCTCCAATCAGATGTGAACTGACAGGAAGCAGGTGAGACACACAGGAAATGGAGCCTGATTGGTCGAGTTGATTCGTTTAATTTAAACGATGTTCAGCGATCTTCTTCTTCTTGTGTTTTCTTCACAGGAAGCGTCGGAGTGAACCACAGTGGGTCGCCTGCAAACTACCCACAATGCAACACTCCTGTCTGTCTGCAGAGTCACTGGGTGGGGAGGGGGGGGGATAGATGTTCACTATAATGAATCGATGTGTAAATGATAAAAGAGAGTTATAAATAATAAATCCACGACTTGAACAAAGCACCAAAACAACAACAACGGGCCGACCAATAGAAACCTGCGCTGGTGTCGAGTCATCATATTCTAATCTGTGGACAGAATGTATGTTTGTGTTGTATAGATATCACTTTGAACAGATATATAATATATTCATGTTTCCTATTCAACCCCGCCCACCGCCGTATAACCCCGCCCCCTCAGTATGCCTCCCCCAATCAACAGGCCAGATTCACACCGGCCAATCACGAAGCTGTTCAGACTGGGTTCACACCAATCAGACACAAACCAGGTGAAACTGGATCCAAACCGATGACATCACGTCCCAGCTGTTCACTGTTTGTCTTGCTGCATGTAAATATCAACAACAGGAAGTGATGTCACTCCGGAGACGCAGTGAACCCAGTCTGGAGTCCGGCTTCATGGTGACGGCGCCGGGTGGAAAGTGGATCCAAAATGGCTCCTCGTCATTACAGTTTGCACTGTTTGTGTGTCTGTTACATTCCTGCTGCTCGAACGTCGTCTGAATAATTAAAAAACAAACGACACGTTAACAACATGTTAACAACACGTCAGCGCTATGATCGAGGCAATCTGTTCAGTTAAAGCGGAGGCCATGTTAGCGAGCTCGACTGTGTCATGGCGTCCTTCCTGACCGTAACATCTATCTGTAATAATATGCTAATAACACTAGCTAACTGTGCTAGCTAATGTTAGCTTTAAAATGGCCGCGATCCAAACAGAAACCAGCTAACATGAACGCCAGAAACAAAATGGATGCCTGTGGGACCTTTAGGAAGGAAGGGACCTTAGAAGGAAGCTTCCAGTGTGTCCTGCATCCTAAACATAAAATAAATAAATAAAGTTTAAATGTTCAGACGAACGTTTCTGTCAGTGACCTGCTGTTTTTTTATTTGTCTCCTGCTCGGCTCTCAGCCAATCAGCTGCAGCCGTGAGCTGTTTTTGTAAAGGCTTCTTCTTCTTTGGTTGTTTTTTGGTTGTTTTTTGGTTGTTTTTTGATTCTTTCTGGGACAGTGAATCTGTTTTTAGTGTCCTCGGTATCTTCCTCCGCATGGTGACGTGTTTTCTGCTGGTGTCGTACGGTACCTGATGATCAGTGTGATTCTATTTCCTGTTTCCTGTACAGGTGTGACTGTGTGTGTGCGTGTGCGTGTGTGTGTTCTCTCCCATTTCCTAGTCTATACTTCTTCTATATCACTCGTTTCCTTTCCTCCTCTTCATCACTCCTTTCACCTCATTTCTTCTTTTGTTTCTCTTGTTTCTGTTTTTTAATCTCCTCTCCTCCCCACCTTGTCTCCTCCTCTCCTCCCCTCCTTGTCTCCTCCTCTCCTCCCCACCTTGTCTCCTCCCCTCCTTGTCTCCTCCTCCCCTCCTTGTCTCCTCCTCTCCCCTCCTTGTCTCCTTGTCTCCTCCTCTTCTCTCCCCTCCTTGTCTCCTCCTCTCCTCACCACCTTGTCACCTCCTCTCCTCACCTCCTGTCTCTTTCTTCTTCTTCTCTCTCCACCTCTGTGATGATGTAACTTCCTGTGTGATGATAATCTATTCAGCATCAGTAACCATGGCGACGGTGTTGACAGTGATGATGATGATGATGTGTGTGAGTTGTTGCTATGGAGACCCCCCCCCCCCCCCCCGCTGTGTTTATTCAGTGTAAAGTTTCAATAAACTACAAAACTACAAATCCCATGAGTGTTCACGACGAGTCTGCGTCTCTGCATCCTCTTTTCCTCTCATGGCTCCTCCCTCCTCCCATCCTTCACTCCCTCCTCATCCTCTTCCTCTCAACTCCTCCTTGTCTCCTTTCTGTTTCCTCCCTCCTCCCTGCTTCCATCTCTCTTCCTCATCTCCTTCCTTATACCCTCACCTCCTCCCTTCCTTCTTTCTCTCCTCCTCTCTACATCTTTCTGCTCTCTCCCCTCCTTCCTCTCATGGCTCCTCCCTTCTCTCCTCTCTGTTTCCTTCCTCCTCCCCCCACCCCCTCTTCCTCCCTCTCTCCTTATCTTTCCTCTCTCCTCTCCTCCTTCGTCATTGCTCCTCCCCTTCTCTCTCTGTCTCTGACTGTATCCTGATGCTCTCTCTCTCTCTCCTCCCCCCTCCTCCCCTGTCATCAGTACAGTGTGTGTGTGTGTATGTTCAGTCGGTAGCATGGCGTCGCTCGGCTTCCTGCTGCTCAGCTCGGCTCTGATCCACGCCGCCCAGGTAAGAACGACATATGACGAGAGACAACATGTATGTGCTGATGTATCGCCACGGTAACCAGAGAGAGGCAGGATGATGTCACTGCTGTTTACCTGTCAACACTGTTACATCACTGTGTGTGTGTCTGTGTGTGTGTGTCTGCTTTCATGTCTGCTCTCTATCTGATGTATCAGTCATTGATTATTGATTAGTCATTAGGAAAGAGTGTGTGTGTGTGTGTTTGTTTGTTTGTGTGTGTGTGTGTGTGTGTGTAGGCCGCGACTGTGACAGCAGGAACATTTCATTTCAAATCTTGTCACCATAGCGACAGGAGACAGTAACCCACGGCAACAGGGCCGCACATTACACGGCAGGTTACCAGAGGTCCCCAGAAGGCTGCTCTGTGTCAGAGTGTGTGAACCTGTTTATCTGTCCAAGTGGGGACGCAGTACTTAGACAGACGCAGTGAGGACGTCTGATTTAATTTAAACTTAACGAAGCTGGACGATGATCAACATGAATAATTTCTGTTTATCTGTCGAGCTTTACGATGCTAACGCTAACACAGAGGACAGAGTGAGGCGAGGTGTATTCAGTGTTTAACCATGAACAAACAGCTGATCGAGTTGTTGACTTGTTATTTGGTCCGTTAGCTCACATCAGTATGAGGATGAGACATTTCAGACAGAGTGATGCTCCTCAGAGGACTCATTACCGCCTCCTCCTCCTCCTCCTCACACAAACTCACAGATATAAATCTCCTCCTGTACTGAAGACTAAATCTGCTGACTCGCTCGGAGAGATATTATACTCATAAATCAGTCAAGCAGCTGCTGAGTCTGTTTGTCTAAAACATAGACGTAGATGTAGTCTCTGAGATGTCCCCGCAGACTGACTCATCGTCCTCTGTGGTTTTCCTTGATGGTCTTCCTTCTCTGAGGACAGACTCTCTCTTTAAGTATCTGTGAGGCCGAGCGGTCTGAACCTCGAAAGTGTCTGAACAGTGAGTCGGTTCATATTACTGAGTGACAAAGTCTCTATGTGGTGCTGAATGTGGTTTTTAATTTGTATTTTCATGAGGTGAAATTTGAGCTGTCAGAACCACTGTAGTTCAGACTTCAGACTGTCGACTCACCGTACAGACCGTCGACTCACCGTTCAGACCGTTGACTCACCGTTCAGACCGTTGACTCACCGTTCAGATTGTCGACTCACCGTTCAGACTGCCGACTCATTGTTCAGTCTGCTGACTCATTGTTCAGTGGGAGGAAGCTGGTGAACACCAGCTTGCTGGTGGGTTTGAACCCAGAACCTTCTTACTGTGAGGCTCATTAACCTCGTGAACCTGTAGTGACGTGTAGGACAGAAGTCTGGACTGAACTGGACCTTCTGGACTCGCCTCGATCTGTACAAACACAAGGACCATTCAAATTACTGCAGGCAGCAACAGAACAGCTTATGCTGCCACGGCAACAGCACATCTCTGTGGACACTGACAGCATCCTCATAACACACACACACACACACACACACAAACACACAAACACACAAACACACACACACACACACAAAAATTGGAGGTTTTCATTGGGGGTTTCTTGATCTGCTCGAGGAGCTGAGGACGGTCAGCTAACCTCCATCCATCAACAGACTTCTGCAGCCAGACTCAAGTGGACGACAAGAGGAACTGCAGTTTGTAGCACTTCCTGTGTCGGCTTCATGTCACAGCACCGGAGGTTGATGTTTGGTTAAAGTGAGACCTGCTCAACTGTGATTGGAGCACAGAGCAAAAAGGGGCGGGCTTATGGTCAGTGTAGACAGAAACATGACTCAGCAAAAATCAGACAGTAAATCCTGCTCGACTGGAGAGGAGATTTAAAGTATGTGGCCACCGCCCTCTTCTCTGCGGCATGTTACTGTCACATGATCTCTGATGTGCGGTCACACAGGTCTGACACAAAGCCTCATGGGAACTGAATACTAACAAAACAAAACTTTTATCTTCTCTCAAACACTGAAAGTGGAGAGGGCGGGGCTTCACACAGGTGAGAGGGTGGGGCTTTAGCTCTTCCTTTGTCTGGGTATTTACAGGTAATAAGATGTTAATGTAATGTTAACAAGCCATCTGGTCGTGACCTCTGACCTCTCTCCTCTCTCGCTTGCTCAGTCTCTACCTGCTGCTCGCGGCGGGGGGCGTGGTCTGGATGAATCAGTGGGCGGAGTCAGACGCCAGCGCAGGGACCTTCGTAATCTCCTGCCTTATGAGGAGCAGATGATGTCATATCCTGCCACTCAGGGTGGGGGCGGGCTCAATGACCTGTACTACCAATCAGATGACTGGAGGGGGCGGGGCTTGGATCAGGCCCTGCAGCGATTGGTGGAGAGGGATCAGAGGCGCGAACAAGAAGAAGAGCAGCGAGCAGGTTGGAGCGTTTTAAACATTTCATACAATTGTTTCTATAAATATCGACATGTTACGATTTTTATCACGACTTTTTCCTCAACATGCTCTGACTATTATTATGACTTCCTACTCGTCACATTGCGTCTTTTATTACGACTTTTACCTCAACATGTTACGACTTTTATTACAACTTTTACCTCAACATGTTACAACTTTTATTACGACTTTTATTACGACTTTTCTAGCGCCATTTTGTAGAAATTTTGTTACGACATTTCTGACAAAAAATTTTAACAAATATTTTTACAACTTTTTGTTAGGACATTTTTGAGGACTTTTTGTACAATATTTGTACGATTTTTTAACAACTTTAGCAACTTTTTTGCGACTGTTTTACGACTTTTTATGTATTTTTTTACAGAGATTTTTAAATAATTTTTGTACAGTTTTAAGATATTTTTAATGACTTTTTGTACAACATCTCTGACTATTATTATGACTTTCTGCTCGTCACATTGCACCTTTTATTTCGACTTTTTCCTCGACATGTTAAGACTTTTTATCACAACGTTTTTCTTGAAATAATGACTGTGGCTTGCAGCAATAGGAAACTAAATGACCGATCAAACGTGTTCACAGCCTACCTGGCTGCTCTGCTCCGCCTACTGAGTGAAGCGGAGAGTGCGGGATTGGTCGGCCCGGGTGATGTGGAAGTGGTGGAGGAAGAGGAGGATGAGGAGGACAATCAGGGACCACAGGGGGACTTCCAGAGCCCAGACTATGATGAGACAGGCCGCGGGCTGAACATGGGGAGGCCCCCGGCAGCCTGGTGGGGCCTCGTGGAGCCTCAGCTGGCTCAGGCCCTCCTGGACAGGTGAACACCACTTTCTGCTTATGCTTCTTTTGTGTCTTCAGGTTGGTCTCTTAATGTTTGTCAGAAATCAGACCTGATGGATGGATGGATTGATTGATTGATTTATTGATTGATTGATTGATTGATGGATTGATTGATTGTCAGGATGGAGCCTCAGCTGGCTCAGACTCTGTTGGAGAGAGTGAGACTTCAACAGGCTGGACGGGTTTCATCAGGACTGAACAGAGACCAGGACGCTCTGAGGTGATCACTACATTCACACACTCACAAACTAATCAATAAATTAACAATAAATTATTTAATTTTTCAACACGTCACAACACACCTTTCTTCACGTACATGAGGACTAACTTGTTCCTCTCCTCCTTCTTAGACGTCTGGTTGCTAGGTTACTATCCAGCATTGGCCCTAACGACGCCACAGTGATCTCTGGTCGCCAAGCGAGGAGGGACCTGTCTGTCGCAGCATCTGAACCGATTAACTCCGCCCACAGGAGAACCCGCCGTTCCCTGGACGACATGGCTCCTCCTCCATCACCTAGCAACGATCCCCCTCTGCTCCGAGTGAAGAGGCTGGAGGAGGAGGATGATGAAGAGGAGAGGCTCCGTCCCCCTGCTGCTGGACTGCAGAGGATGAAACGCATCGATACCATGGCAACCGTCGCCATGGAAGAACTGAATCATGGGAGTCGTAGGCGCCGTAGGAGAGCCGTCCTGAACTACGACCCCCAAATACTGATTGATCAGCTCATGGAATACATGAGAGAGTAAGAGGAGGAGGAGGAAGAGGAGGAGGAGGAGGAAGAGGAGGTGTATTTTGTCTGATTTTGTTAATTTCTCAATTGTTTTTGTCTTTTTTTGCTGCTTTTGGTGAAAATGTAACTTATCTGTCATTTGTTGATAAAAAAAGGAAGAAATGACGAAAAGATGGAGGATGAAATGATGATGATGAAAGAGTTCAGTCCTGACTCGAGAACGTGATGTGATTTTGTTCAATAATTATTTAACTGATTTGTTTTTGATTAAATCAGGATGAATCTGGTTTTGAAATTTACTCAAAATCAAACAAAAAAACAACAACAGAAAAACAAACTTACTGAGTTAAAATTGAATTAAATTTAGACATCAGAGAATCACAGTGATGATCCATGAAATCAACGTTTTATTTAGAATCAATAATAACAGAGATAAATGGATAAATGGAGTCATCTGAATCAATAAAGATATTTTAATGATTTAAAATTTATTTGTATTCACAAAGCTCAAATTTGAAGTTAAATTTGATTTATTTTATTTTGACGCATAAATAATCGTGTCGTCTGCATAGCGACGCACTCAGCACACTGATTTGAGGTTATTACTGAGTATAGAAGAAAAAGCGGTCCGAGGATTGAACCTTGAGGGACACCGTTCACCATTTTCTGTGTTAACTAAATTAGATTTAACGTTTTCATGAATTTCAATGAATTTCTGTGAAAACCTGGTCTTTTACTCAGCTCAGGTGAACATGTAAAAACTACAAATTTACAGGTGAGCCGACACTTCAACAGGAAAAATACTGACAGGACTTTAAACACTACAGTACCCACAATGCTCAGCAGTTGTTGCAAAATCAAAATGGATCAAATTTATGGATCACGTCATCACATCTCTCAGTCTGAAGCTCTCTGATTGGTTGTTTCTGACAGGAATGACTTCTGGGACTTGAAGTCAACCTTGCCCACTCTGATTCATCATAAAAACACTTCCTCCCTCTGTTGATGTCAATCTGACAAATGAACGATGGACAATGATGGTAACCGTGGAGACTCATCAGCTCTGTGATTGGTTCATTCTTGTTGTATTCATGTACTTCAGCTTGTGTGCAGCAGCTCTGTCAGTGTGTATGTGGTGAAACTAAATACTTTTATTCGTCTGAATTCAATTAAAGTATCGACCACAAATGTCTCCGTGTTCTTCCCTTTAATCCATCTCAGGACACGAAGGGTTAAAACATGCAGACAACATAAAAACAACCTCACCGGACGTTTACTCACATTTATTACAACTTTTTTCATCAACATATTACGTTTCTTATAACTTTTTTAGAATTTTTTCCTCAAAGTGATTAGACTTTTTCCTCGATGTTCTGTCTTTTATTATGAGTTTTTTTTATCACAAACGTTTTGTTAAACTTTTCCAACATGTTACGATGTTTATTAAACTTTTTTGTTGACTTTTTCCTCCACAACTCTTTTTTACAACTTTTTAAAAATATTTTTATTTGAACTTCTTCGTCAACATGTTACGTCTTTTATTGTGTTTTTAAAGAATTTAAACAGCCTGGAAGACTCTGCAGAGGTCAAAGGTCATGCTGACAGGAAACTGAGAGTTTACTGAGTATCCTCTCATGTCTGTGTTTAGCCTAACATAGTACAAAGGCTGGATGCTTGTTAGCCATCAAGCTAATCCCAAATCCATCCTGTAGTCACATTGTTTTTTCTCAACTGTGACTTTAATTACATCTTTGTTTAATTACTTTTTCAACGTCATTTTGAACAAGATTTTTTATATAACATTTGAAATTAAAATTTTTCACGGCATGTAATTTTTTACAACTTTTTTAATGATTTTTGGTACATTTTTTTCACGGTATTTTTTACGATATATTTTATGACTTTTTGTATGAATTTTTTAATGATATTTTGTATGGTATTTTCTATGATATTTAGTATGACATTTTGTACGATATTTTTTATGACTTTTTGTATGAATTCTTTTACAATTTTTTTAAGCTTTATTGTACAGAGACAGCTGAAGAGTGACAGGAATGTGGGAGAGAGAGAGAGAGAGAGAGAGAGAGAGAGAGATGGGGAATGACGCAGCAAAGGGCCACAGGTCGGATTCGAACCCTGGGCCACTGCAGCAAGGACTGAGCCTTTAAAAATGGGGCGGATGCTCTACCAACTGAGCTAAACACCAGCCTTTCAGTCCTTATTTCATAATGTTTTTTACGATGTTTTTTGCGATGTTTTGTACAATTTTTTTGTACGTTTTTTGTACGATGTTTTTTAGGATGTTTTTTACGACTTTTTGTACGATGTTTTTTGTACAATGTTTTGTACAATGTTTTTTGTACGTTTTTTGCGATGTTTTTTACGACTTTTTGTACAATGTTTTTTACGACTTTTTGTACGATGTTTTTTAGGATGTTTTTTACGACTTTTTGTACGATGTTTTTTGTACAATGTTTTGTACAATGTTTTTTACGACTTTTGTATGATGTTTTTTACGATGTTTTGTACAATGTTTTTTACAATGTTTTTTACGATGTTTTGTACGATGTTTTTTACGACTTTTTGTACGATGTTTTTTACGACTTTTTGTAAAAATGGGGCGGATGCTCTACCAACTGAGCTAACCAACAGCCTTTCAGTCCTTATTTCATAAAACAGTCATCAGTGTTGCATTACATTACAGTTACAACTTTAGTTTACGACTTTTTGTACGATGTTTTGCATGACTCTTTGTACGATGTTTTTTACGACTGTTTGTACGATGTTTTTTACGACTTTTTGTGCGATGTTTTTTGCCATGTATTTTACGACGCTTTCTACGATGTTTTGTACGATGTTATTTGCTATGTTTTGTACGATGTTTGGTACATGGTGGAACTCCATGATGGCGCCCCTGTGTTTGGCTGGCCGTCTCCCTCTGCTGTGTGTGTTACTGTTTTTATTGTATCTGCTGTTTGTTGTTCCGAGTGTGTCACCGCTGCAGGTGTATGACCGCCTGACACTTCTTAATATTCGTGAGTCTCTGGACAAACTGCCAATTTGCGGCTCTGATGGACACTCAAAGAGGCTTCCGCCTTTCCTGGAGTCTATACCGCCGCATCTACGGCGTCTTTCCTGCTGGTTACCTCGTAACAGTCGCCGCAGAAAACGCGGAAAGCGAGGTGGAGTCCTCATTAAATTGAAGTTGTCTTTGGCTTCCTCCCGCCACGATCCCTGTCGTCTACCAGCCGGATCAATCACTGACTACAGCGTCTACGACCTGCGGAGCTCCACGGAGTACAGGTATCGGTGGCTCCGGCCGGTTCTTCGGGACACCGGTGTGCTGCTCCCGTGTTGTTGGTCAGTGCGGATCTCCCAGCGGGGCTGTGTGCCGGGGAATCTCCGCTCGCTCAGTTGCTTTTCTCGCCAGACTGACCGATGCTTAGTTCACACGGCGCTGATAAACATCAGATCCCTTACAAATAAGACTTTTATTTTAAAAGACTTTTTTATTGCACATGATCTGGATTTCCTCTTATTGACAGAGACCTGGTTGAATCCAGGTGACAACAGCGCCTTTTCGGAGCTCCTCCCTGTTCCTTCTTCAGTACCCCGCGAGCCGCCGGTCGTGGGGGCGGCCTGGCTGCTATATTTAAGGAGAGCTTCAGATGCCGGACGATAACCGCTAATAACTACTCCAGCTTCGAACTGCAGCTGTTCGTGATCGACCTCACCTGCCCTGTGCTGTGTGCCACTGTTTATCGTCCACCCAGATTTAATAAGGACTTTCTTCATGAGTTCTCTGAGTTTTTATCCGAGTTTACTACAAAGTTTGATAAACTGTTGATTTGTGGGGACTTTAATATTCATGTTTGTTGTGCAGCAAATCCACTGGCCAATGAATTCAAAGGCCTTTTAGACTCTTTTGATCTCACTCAATCTGTTAATGCACCAACACATGAGTATGGGCACACTCTTGATCTTGTCATTTCTCATGGGCTTTCACTTTCCCTCAGTGAAATAGTTGATACTGCTATCTCGGATCACCTCCCTGTTGTTTTTGACTTTGTTGCCCCCCCACCTGCCAATAAGCCAGTTTCCCTAGCTTGCAGACGCTGAATCTTTACTCCATCAACAGCTGGGGAATTTGCTGCTGCCTTCAGGAACTCTCAGCTGCTTGACGACTGTGGGCTGGATCCTCCCCTTTGTCCAGACAGCCTACTCTCCACTTTCCATTCAACATGTTCTGCAATTCTTGACTCTGTTGCCCCATTTCGGCAAAAAACTACTAAAACCAAGCCGGATCCTTGGTTGAATGATCACACCCGTCTGCTCAGACAACAATGCAGACAGGCTGAACGGCGAGGAAAAAGGACAAACTAAATGTTTCCCTGGGCTGGTTAAGGGACAGCTTGGCTGCCTACCAGAGAGCTGTAAAGGAAGCTAAATCCAAATATTTGTCCTCCATTATAGCTAACAGCTCTCATCACCCAAGACTCCTATTTAATACCATTGATTCTGTCGTTAACCCATGCCCCACTGTCCTGTCCGATGCCTCCGCTGCAACCTGCGAAGAGTTTGTGTCTTTTTTCACTGATAAAGTGGCATCTGTCAGGCAGAA
Source organism: Argyrosomus regius (assembly GCA_946959425.1). NCBI lineage: Eukaryota > Metazoa > Chordata > Actinopteri > Sciaenidae > Argyrosomus > Argyrosomus regius. The sequence goes on along the minus strand of OX336891.1, from coordinate 1,397,592 downwards.
TATTTGTAATATGAATATGTCCCTTGATGTTGTCTGTGCTCTTCCGGCACTGACTGCTGTTTTCGAGCGGTTTGAGACCATTTCTTTGTCGTCCTTCACTAAGGTGGTTAGTGGCATGAAACCCACAAACTGTCCCTTAGACATCATTCCAGCCAAGTTTTTGAAGGAGGTTCTGAGTTCTGTTGGGCCAAGTCTGCTAGTTTTTATTAACACTTGTCTTAGCTCAGGGTCTGTTCCAGCTGCCTTCAAACATGCTATGGTTAGGCCCTTACTCAAAAAAACGCATCTTGACCCCTCTGTGCTCTCCAATTTTAGACCTGTCTCCCACATGCCTTTTCTTTCTAAGGTTTTAGAAAAAGTTGTTCTTATTCAATTACAGACATTCTTGGAGGTCAACTCTATCCTTGATAAATTCCAGTCTGGTTTTAGATCCCGACATAGCACCGAGTCAGCACTGTTAAAGGTGCACAATGATATTGCCTTATCTGTGGATTCTGGGAATTCTGCGGTGCTGGTGCTGCTGGACCTCACAGCGGCCTTTGATACAGTCGACCATGCAGTCCTTGTATCTCGCCTAGAGCAGCACGTTGGTATCTGCGGCACCGCTCTCCAGTGGTTTAGGTCATACCTGGCAAACAGGAGTTTCTCTGTCGTGATTGGTGACCACTGCTCCTCAAATTCACCCCTGCTCTGCGGGGTGCCACAGGGATCTATTCTCGGCCCTATTTTGTTTTCTTTGTATTTATTACCTCTGGGATCAATCATAAAAAAACACAACCTGTCTTTTCACTTCTATGCCGATGATTTACAGATATATCTACCCCTGCGACCAAACGTAAACACTGCACCCTCTAACCTGCTAGACTGCATTACAGATATAAAGCAGTGGCTGGCACAGAACTTTTTGCACTTAAACGACAGCAAGACTGAATGCATTTTGTTTGGTTCACCATCTGTATCAAATGTTTTCACCACAAACTTTGGTACTCTGGCCCCTCTTCTTAAGTCACAGGTCAAAAATCTTGGGGTAATACTTGATAGCGGGCTCAAATTTGACAAACAGATTAGCTCTGTTGTCAGCACAAGCTTTTTTCAGCTCCGTCTCTTGGCCAAGGTGAAATCTTTTCTCAGTCGGCAGGATCTCGAGAAAGCAATCCACGCTTTTATTAGTTCCAGGCTAGACTACTGCAATGCTCTTTACGTTGGCCTTAGTCAGTCGTCAATTTCTCGTCTCCAACTTGTTCAGAACGCTGCTGCCCGATTTTTAACAAGCATGTCCAGACGCGAACACATTACCCCTGTGCTGTCGTCTCTCCACTGGCTTCTGGTCCATTTTAGAATTGATTTTAAACTTCTGTTGTTTGTTTATAATGCCATTAATGGCTTGGCCCCCTCTTATCTGTCAGAGATTTTAACTATTTGCATTGTATTTTACGACTGTTTCTACGATGTTTTTTTACGATTTTTTGTACGATGTTTTTTACGATGATTTGTACGATGTTTTGTACGACTTTTTGTATGATGTTTTTTGCCATGTATTTTACGACTGTTTCTACGATGTTTTTTTACGATTTTTTGTACAATGTTTTTTTCGATGTTTTGTACGATGTTTTGTACGATGTTTTTTGCCATGTATTTTACGACTGTTTATACAATGTTTTTTTACGATTTTTTGTACTTTGTTTTTTATGACTTTTTGTACGATGTTTTTTGCCATGTATTTTACGACTATTTCTACGATGTTTTTTTACGATTTTTTTGTACGATGTTTTTTCATGTTTTTTTTTAATTTTTTTGTATTTTTTTTTATTTTTTTACGATTTTTTGTACGATGTTTTTTACGATGTTTTGTACGACTTTTTGTACGATGTTTTTTGCCATGTATTTTACGACTGTTTCTACAATGTTTTTTTACGATTTTTTGTACGATGTTTTTTTCGATGTTTTGTACGATGTTTTGTACGATGTTTTTTACGATGTTTTGTACGATGTTTTTTGCCATGTATTTTACGACTGTTTATACGATGTTTTTTTACGATTTTTTGTACTTTGTTTTTTATGACTTTTTGTACGATGTTTTTTGCCATGTATTTTACGACTATTTCTACGATGTTTTTTTACGATTTTTTTGTACGATGTTTTGTACGATGTTTTGTACGATGTTTTTTGTACGATGTTTTTTTCGATGTATTTTACGACTGTTTATACGATGTTTTTTTACGATTTTTTTGTACGATGTTTTTTACGATGTTTTGTACGATGTTTTTTGCCATGTATTTTACGACTGTTTAATGTTTTTTACGATTTTTTGTATTTGTTTTTTATGCTTTTTGTACGATGTTTTTTTGTACTTTGTTTTTTATGACTTTTTGTACGATGTTTTTTGCCATGTATTTTTTTTTACGACTATTTTTTGTACTTTGTTTTTTATGACTTTTTGTACGATGTTTTTTGCATTTTTTACGATGTTTTTTTTTTTTTGTACGATGTTTTGTACGATGTTTTTTACGATTTTTTTACGATGTTTTTTTACGATTTTTTTTACGATGTTTTGTACGACTTTTTGTATGATGTTTTGTACGACTTTTTGTATGATGTTTTTTACGATTTTTTGTACGATGTTTTTTACGATGTTTTGTACGACTGTTTCTACGATGTTTTTTTAAGATTCTTTTGTACGATGTTTTTGTACGATGTTTTTGTATGATGTTTTGTACGATGTTTTTTACGATGTTTTGTACGACTTTTTGTACGATGTTTTTTGCCATGTATTTTACGACTGTTTCTACGATTTTTTTTTTTTGATTTTTTGTACGATTTTTTTGCGATGTTTTGTACGACTTTTTGTACGATGTTTTTTGCTATGTTTTGTACAATGTTTTTACGACTTTTTGTACGATGTTTTTTGCCACGTTTTTTTACAACTATTTGTATGACATTTTTAACACCTTTTTTATCATCATTTTTTATGACTTTTATTCTTTATTCTATTCTTTTCCTCAACACACATGTTCAGGTGACTTATGAATAAATAAATTGGTAAAGTCAATCAAATAAATTTACCGGTACCCAGAATTCTCTCTAAGATTTAAATCATGCCAGGACTCACCTGGTCAGGTAACATTTTGAGGTAACTTCACCAGGTAACTGACATCACCTGACGTTCATAATTTATTCAGACAACCATGAACAAATGTTTTTCTATAAAAGAATTGATGAAACTGCACAGAGACACGTGAGGGACAATTTTTTATTTCACATGTTCAATTAAAAATTCACGAGCACGTTCTTATAAATGTTACTGTAACCATGGCAACTCTTTTCTTCAGCACTACAATATTTGCACGTCTTATAAACTGCCCTGTAGAAAACACTGTAGCGGGTTTGACTAGATTTAATTTTGGGGTGCCAGTCAGAGTCAAGTCTGACAAAGTAAAATAAAACAGAACAAAAAAAATAGTTTAGTCAACCCACACAAAATAATAACCATGCAGATCAAACACAGCAATAAACCACAAAAGCAATCAAACAACCAACAATGCGATTTTCACAATATATATTTTCACATTTATTATGCACAGTGCCAAAAAAGAAGAAGAAGAAAACTCAGTTCAGTTCATTCAGGAAAGTCCATTCCAGTATTCCCCAATACCACAGTTCAACAACTCAAAACTCCGCTCCGGGTTTTACCACGGGCTTCAACACAAAATAAGGAAATAAACTCAAAATAACCAGCGTCTCTCGTCGCGGTGCAGCAACCAATACATACAAAACAAAAATGCACACTGGGTACTCACGGTACTGAAGTTTGGTTAGTCAGTCAGTCAGTCAGAGTCGGACTTTGCTCCACCGGAACCGGCATTTCCCGACTCCTGAGACAGCTGATCCGACAGGGAAATACACATCCACCAGGCAATCGTGCCGAGAGAATTCGAGCAACAAGGATTTAATACCCAAGACGGCTATCTTGCGGACTTCAAAATGCGTTTAATGTCGCTGTCACTCTTCTCCTCCACGGACTCTCCTTCTGGCTCCCTTTTACCCCCTCACTGGTGACTTGTCCTCATCCTAAATGCCCTTCCTGGAGGACAGATTCAAACTGCGTGGGGATCGTGGATTATTTCCATTGGAGTAGGAGATGAATGTGGGTGGATGACGGAGGAAGCCATGAGTGGAGGTGTGTTTTAATGGGAAAGTGTGTAGCAATGTGATTCTGACTTCGCGGGCGCTACACTCCTCCCCCCTTAGCAGAAGCCGACCAACGGTAAGGCGCAGTAGTTGTCCTAGTGTGGGTGTTTACACAGAATCACATCCTAGGGTATTGTTTAATGGATGTTGTTCACTCATTGTCTGAGTCAGAGGTATTGTTAGAATTGTAATTTTGTGGTTTCTCTGCAGATCCTTTCATCCATCCTCCATTAGAGGTAGAACAGGAGGAGTCTGCGAAACCCAGGAAGTCCTCCTCATCGGACTCTAACCCTAACCCTCATTCAAGATTTCAAGAAGGTGTTTTCTCTCCTGCTCCTGTAGGTCCTGAGCAGTCGGGTAGCAAGGTTTGAGACGGGAAATGTGGACAACTTTTAAGTCTTTGCCTGAATTTTCTAAAACAACTTTATAATTCACAGGCCCAACTTGTTTCACTACCCGATATGGCCCTTGCCATTTTGGGCCTAATTTGGCGGCAAATGATTTTTCAGCCTTGGAGAGAGGATGGGCTCTCAACCAGACTCTGTCCTGTTCCTGAAACTCAAGGTCACGCTGGTGTTTGTCATAGTTTCTTTTTTGCCGTTGACGAGCAGAGTCCTGTGTTTCACCTTTAAAATGTTTATCGGATCATTTTTTGAATTTATTTTTCTTCTCTAAAGAATTCGTAAACGAGTTCGTCTGGAAAATTAAAAATTCACCAAATTTGGAGATACGTGGTTTTGACTGGACAGTGACATCATGTGACCATGAGTTGATAAAACGTGGTTTTATACGTTTTTCATGCTCTATGAAAATAAATAACACTTTGTGTGTGAAACGTTTGTGAATCTAAAAAGTGTTCAACAACAAACAGCCTGGAAGACTCACTGAAGATCTACTACAAAGGTCAAAGGTCATGCTGACAGAAAACTATGAGAGTTTACTGAGTATCCTCTCATGTCTGTGTTTAGCCTAGCTTAGCACACAGGCTGGATGCTTGTTAGCCATCAAGCTAATCCCAAATCCATCCTGTAGTCACATTGTACAACATTTTTAACGATTATTTGTACGATGTTTTTAGGACGATTTTGTACGATATTTTTTACGTTTGAGGAGCTAACCATTCACACACATTCACACACCGATGGTTCAGCCTTCAGGAGCAATTTGGGGTTCAGTATCTTGCCCAAGGACACTTCAACATGCAGACTGGAGGGGATCGAACCGCCGATCATTTGATTAGTGGACGGCCCGCTCTATGGCTCAGAGGTAACATTTTTAACTACTTTTTAAAAATAATTTTTCACAACATTTTTAACAATTTTTCTCATTTTTTTTAACATTTTTAACAATTTTTTAAATTTCATTTTTTAACGACTTTTTGTACGACATTTTAACAATTTTTAATCAATGACTTTTTTAAAGTCTTTTATTATGACATTTTTTTTTAACTTTTTAGGACTGTTATTACAACTTTTCTTTTTTACAAGCTTTAGTCCGACATTTTTTTAAACTCTTTTACGACTTTCATTACATCCTGTAGTCCGTTGGGTTTACTCTAGTCTGACCTGAAGCTAACAACAAGATACAACATATACAGATACAGATATGGAGTGGATGATTTCTTTGTGCTAAGCTAGGCTAACACCGAGATGAGATTAAAACACAATGAATGATGTCAAATCTCAGTCGGCAGCTTCGATGTTCAGATGTCATGTTGACATGTTTGATCTGTGACAGAGCTGTCGTGTTGACGATTGAACAGTCTCCTCTTCTTCTCTTCCTCCATCACACCTTCTCTCCCTCTTTCTTTGTCCTGTCTTCACTCTTTCATAGCTCCAGGAACATGTGACCCAAACACATGGCTAACATTAAACAAACATGACTGTAACATTAAACAAACATATTCAAACATTCATCGATCCCATAGTAACAGTCGGGAAACAGTCACATGACGTTAAGAGTGCTGCGTTTGAATTTCAGCTGATTTAAGTCAGAGATTCAGAGAGGCTAAATCTAGTCCGACCCGGTCCAACCTGGCCGGCTCCAGCACTCAGAGACAGAATAAAAACACTGTGGGACGACATCAGATGCGACCATTCAGTCTGTGACTCTTCCTGCTCCTCTTCGTTCGTCACCATGACAACAGGAAGGTGGATATGGTTTCCAGGAAACCAGGTGATGGTGAGAGGAGGATACCTGTCTCCTCCTCCTCCTCCTCCTCCTCCTGCTGATGATGATGATGATGATGAAGGATGGAGAGATCAGGAGGAAGAACTGCTCCTAGCGTGGAAAAAAATAAAGTTTGTATAATTAATTAATCATGTCTTAATGATCACATGACTGCGGTCAAAGTGGCAGTAGAACAACAGACTCACCTGGTGACTCTACGCTGACATCAGCAGACCTGTCGTCACTATGCGAACACAAAAACATTAACATTATTACAGGAAGACGACCTGAAGCTAACTCTATGCTAAGCTAACTGGAGCCCGCCCTCACCTTCCTTGGCGTCCGGCGGCAGCAGGGCGTCCTGTCTGTTGGCGAGGACGAAGGCCAATGTGGCCAAGATGGCGGCGTCCAGAACCCCCAGGATGGCGAGGATGTAGGCCCAGTGGACCGAACAGTTACCCGGAGAGAAGCTGCCCACCTGGAGAGAATGCAAGCAGGTCCTTGAAACACCTGGATCCTGGAGTCTGTTATCATGTGACCACAGACAGACACCTCTATACTTTTACTCTGAGTACTATCAGTACTTTTTGGTGGAAATACTCGGATACTTTGATACTCACAGAGTCTCCACACAGAGCTCTCATCTCTGGACTCTCCCAAGAGTCTGGAAACAGAAGACAGGCCAACGCCAGACAGAAACCTGAGGAGACAGACAGACAGACAGCTTAGCTTAGCTTACTGTAGCTACCAAGTTAACCAACAGAACCAGCAGAACCAGTAACTGACCTGCAGTGAGCTGCAGCCATGCACAGATCTTGTAGACGGTGGCGGCACTGCAGAACCTGAAGAGACAGAGACAGAGGACGCTGGTCCACACCGCCCACAGAGACACGCCCACCAACACCGCCACTGACTGGAAGGACGGCAACGGGGACAGACTGGACAGACCGCCACGACAGTCTGGGACCGGCCAGTCCGACTCCACACACACCTGACAACACACAGACATACGAGGACACACAGACACACAAGAACACACAGACACACGGGGACACACAGACATACGAGGACACACAGACATACGAGGACACACAGACATATGAGGACACACAGACACACAAGAACACACAGACACACGGGGACACACAGACATATGAGGACACACAGACACACAAGGACACACAGACATACGAGGACACACAGACATATGAGGACAAACAGACACACAAGGACACACAGACATACGAGGACACACAGACATATGAGGACAAACAGACACACGAGGACACACAGACATACGAGGACACACAGACACATGAGGACACACAGACATACGAGGACACACAGACACACGAGGACACACAGACATATGAGGACACACAGACACACGAGGACACACAGACATACGAGGACACACAGACACATGAGGACACACAGACATACGAGGACACACAGACATACGAGGACACACAGACACACGAGGACACACAGACACACGAGGACACACAGACATATGAGGACACACAGACACACGAGGACACACGAGGACACACAGACATAAGAGGACACACGAAGACACACAGACACACGAGGACACAGACATAAGAGGACACACAGACATACGAGGACTCACGAGGACACACAGACATAAGAGGACACACGAAGACACACAGACACACGAGGACACAGACATAAGAGGACACACAGACACACGAGGACACACGAGGACACACAGACATAAGAGGACACACAGACATACGAGGACACACAGACATAAGAGGACACACGAGGACACACAGACACACGAGGACACACAGACACACAAGTACACACGAGGACACACAGACATAAGAGGACACACGAGGACACACAGACATAAGAGGACACACAGACATAAGAGGACACACGAGGACACACAGACACACGAGGACACACAGACACACGAGGACACACGAGGACACACAGACATAAGAGGACACACAGACATAAGAGGACACACGAGGACACACAGACACACGAGGACACACAGACACACGAGGACACACGAGGACACACAGACATAAGAGGACACATGAGGACACGAGGACACACGAGGACACACAGACATAAGAGGACACACGAGTACACACAGACACACGAGGACACACAGACATAAGAGGACACACGAGTACACACAGACACACGAGGACACATAGACATAAGAGGACACACGAGGACACATAGACATAAGAGGACACACGAGGACACACAGACATAAGAGGACACACAGACACACGAGGACACACAGACATAAGAGGACACACGAGGACACACAGACACACGAGGACACACAGACACACGAGGACACATAGACATAAGAGGACACACGAGGACACACAGACACATAGACACACGAGGACACACGAGGACACACAGACATAAGAGGACACACGAGGACACACAGACACACGAGGACACACAGACATAAGAGGACACACGAGGACACACAGACACACGAGGACACATAGACACACGAGGACACACGAGGACACACAGACATAAGAGGACACACGAGGACACACAGACACACGAGGACACACAGACACACGAGGACACATAGACATAAGAGGACACACGAGGACACACAGACACATAGACACACGAGGACACACGAGGACACACAGACATAAGAGGACACACGAGGACACACAGACACACGAGGACACACAGACATAAGAGGACACACGAGGACACACAGACACACGAGGACACACAGACACACGAGGACACATAGACACACGAGGACACACGAGGACACACAGACATAAGAGGACACAGACACACGAGGACACAGACACACGAGGACACACAGACACACGAGGACACACGAGGACACACAGACATAAGAGGACACACGAGTACACACAGACACACGAGGACACATAGACATAAGAGGACACACGAGGACACACGAGGACACACAGACATAAGAGGACACATGAGGACACACAGACACACGAGGACACACGAGGACACACAGACATAAGAGGACACACGAGTACACACAGACACACGAGGACACATAGACATAAGAGGACACACGAGGACACATAGACATAAGAGGACACACGAGGACACACAGACATAAGAGGACACACAGACACACGAGGACACACAGACACACGAGGACACACAGACACAAGAGGACACACAGACACACGAGGACACACAGACACAAGAGGACACACAGACATAAGAGGACACACGAGGACACACAGACAAAAGAGGACACACAGACATAAGAGGACACACGAGGACACACAGACATAAGAGGACACACAGACACAAGAGGACACACAGACATAAGAGGACACACGAGGACACACAGACAAAAGAGGACACATAGACATAAGAGGACACACGAGGACACACAGACACACGAGGACACACAGACACACGAGGACACATAGACATAAGAGGACACACGAGGACACACAGACACATAGACACACGAGGACACACGAGGACACACAGACATAAGAGGACACACGAGGACACACAGACACACGAGGACACACAGACATAAGAGGACACACGAGGACACACAGACACACGAGGACACACAGACACACGAGGACACACAGACATAAGAGGACACAGACACACGAGGACACAGACACACGAGGACACACAGACACACGAGGACACACGAGGACACACAGACATAAGAGGACACAGACACACGAGGACACAGACACACGAGGACACACAGACACACGAGGACACACGAAGACACACAGACATAAGAGGACACACGAGTACACACAGACACACGAGGACACACAGACATAAGAGGACACACGAGTACACACAGACACACGAGGACACATAGACATAAGAGGACACACGAGGACACATAGACATAAGAGGACACACGAGGACACACAGAAAAGAGGACACACAACACGAGGACACACAGACATAAGAGGACACACGACACCAGACACACGAGGACACATAGACATAAGAGGACACACGGGCACACAGACACATAGACACACGAGGACACACGAGGACACACAGACATAAGAGGACACACGAGGACACACAGACACACGAGGACACACAGACATAAGAGGACACAACACACAGACACACGAGGACACACACGAGGACACACGAGGACACACAGACATAAGAGGACACACGAGGACACACAGACACACGAGGACACACAGACACACGAGGACACATAGACATAAGAGGACACACGAGGACACACAGACACATAGACACACGAGGACACACGAGGACACACAGACATAAGAGGACACACGAGGACACACAGACACACGAGGACACACAGACATAAGAGGACACACGAGGACACACGACACACGAGGACACACAGACACACGAGGACACATAGACACACGAGGACACACGAGGACACACAGACATAAGAGGACACAGACACACGAGGAGACACACGAGGACACACAGACACACGAGGACACTAGACATAAGAGGACACACGCATAAGAGGACACACCAGACACACAGACACACGAGGACACACGACATAAGAGGACACGAGGACACACGAGGACACACAGGACACATGAGGACACACAGACACACGAGGACACACGAGGACACACAGACATAGAGGACACACGAGACACACAGACACACGAGGACACAAGACATAAGAGGACACACGAGGACACATAGACATAAGAGGACCACGAGGACACACAGACATAAGAGGACACACAGACAAACACACAGACACAGGACACACAGACACAAGACACACAGAACAAGGACACACAGACACAAGAGGACACACAGACATAAGGACACACGAGGACACACAGACACACGAGGACACACAGACATAAGAGGACACACGAGGACACACAGACACAGAGGACACACGAGGACACAAGAGGACACACAGACATAAGAGGACACACGAGGACACACAGACACACGAGGACACACAGACATAAGAGGACACACGAGGACACACAGACACACGAGGACACACAACACACGAGGACACAAGACATAAGGGACCGACACACAGGACACATAGACACACGAGGACACACGAGGACACACAGACATAAGAGGCACACAGGACACACGAGGACACAGACACGACACAGGGACACACGAGGACACACAGACACACGAGGCGACACACGAGGACACACAGACATAAGAGGACACACGAGTACACACAGACACACGAGGACACATAGACATAAGAGGACACACAGGACACCAGACAAAGGACACAACACACGAGGACACACGAGGACACACAGACATAAGAGGACACATGAGGACACACAGACACACGAGGACACACGAGGACACACAGACATAAGAGGACACAGAGTCACACACAGACACACGAGGACACATAGACATAAGAGGACACACGAGGACACATAGACATAAGAGGACACACGAGGACACACAGACATAAGAGGACACACAGGACACACGAGGACACACAGACACACGAGGACACACAGACATAAGAGGACACACGAGGACACACAGACACAAGAGGACACACAGACACAAGAGGACACACAGACATAAGAGGACACACGAGGACACACAGACACACGAGGACACACAGACACAAGAGGACACACAGACATAAGAGGACACACGAGGACACACAGACAAAAGAGGACACACAGACATAAGAGGACACACGAGGACACACAGACATAAGAGGACACACGAGGACACACAGACACACGAGGACACATAGACACACGAGGACACACAGACACACGAGGACACACAGACATAAGGGGACACACAGACATAAGAGGACACACGAGGACACACAGACATAAGAGGACACACGAGGACACACAGACATAAGAGGACACACGAGGACACACAGACATAAGAGGACACACGAGGACACACAGACACACGAGGACACATAGACACACGAGGACACACAGACACACGAGGACACACAGACATAAGGGGACACACAGACATAAGAGGACACACGAGGACACAGACATAAGAGGACACACGAGGACACACAGACACAAGAGGACACACAGACATAAGAGGACACACGAGGACACATAGACATAAGAGGACACACAGACATAAGAGGACACACGAGGACACACAGACACACGAGGACACACAGACATAAGAGGACACACATAGATGATCTTTGAAAAAACATTCTGTTGCATCATAACCTGCTGTTACTGTAGCTGAGCTGTGATTGGACAGTGGCTGTGTGGTGGGCGTGACTTCCCCGTTCCTTACCTCAAACAGTCCCAGGGTGCCGCTGGGCGGAGCTGGGCCCGCCCCCTGGTGGCGGGTGTCTGCGGTGCCGATCCAGGACGGCTGCACGAGGACGACCACCTGGATGATGGCGAAGCAGAGCGTGCACACGGCCCAGAGGACGCCGACAGCCCGGGCACTGCGCACAAACTCTGTCTGATAGAGGCGAGACAGGTCGGCGAGGGCGGGAGACCCCGACATGACTGACAGACAGGCAGACAGGCAGAGAGACAGACAGACAGACAGGCAGGCAGAGAGACAGACAGACAGACAGACAGACAGACAGGCAGGCAGAGAGACAGACAGACAGACAGACAGACAGACAGGCAGGCAGGCAGACAGGCAGGCAGAGAGACAGACAGACAGACAGACAGGCAGGCAGAGAGAGAGAGACAGGCAGGCAGACAGGCAGGCAGAGAGACAGACAGACAGGCAGAGAGACAGACAGACAGACAGACAGACAGACAAGCAGAGAGAGACAGACAGACAGAGAGACAGGCAGACAGACAGACAGGCAGAGAGAGAGAGAGACAGACAGACAGACAGGCAGAGACAGACAGACAGGCAGACAGACAGACAGACAGACAGGCAGAGACAGACAGACAGACAGACAGACAGACAGGCAGGCAGAGAGACAGACAGACAGACAGGCAGGCAGAGAGACAGACAGACAGGCAGGCAGAGAGACAGACAGACAGACAGACAGACAGACCCCAACGAAGAAGAAAGCATCAGACTGGAATTAAATGTTTGAAATAAACTTTATTATACAAAACAACACTAACAACAGCTGGACGTGATCTTCATCATCTCTCTGCACACTGACTGTTTCTCTGTGACTCACTTTGAATAAAAGCTTCAGCTAAATGACGAAATGTAAATATTAAATATTCATGTTTCATATATTTACATAAACGTGACGTCACTGTGCTGGAGTAAACAGCATCAATCAGAGCGTGACAGCCAATCAGCATCACGATACGGACATAAACAAACAGCCCGCAAATACCGACGGTTACATCATCACCTACCGACACACAGACCGCTCAGCCTGTCTGTCTGTCTGTCTGTCTGTCTGTCTGTCAGCCTGTCTGTCTGTCTGTCTGTCAGCCTGTCTGTCTGTCAGCCTGTCTGTCTGTCTGTCTGTCAGCCTGTCTGTCTGTCTGTCTGTCAGCCTGTCTGTCTGTCAGCCTGTCTGTCTGTCTGTCTGTCTGTCAGCCTGTCTGTCTGTCGGGATTTTAACGTCGAGCATCAAACGGAAACAAACGAACCTGCAGCTGGAGGAGATCCACCTGTCTGTCGCTCTGTTGATGTCTGTCGCTCTGTTGATCTGTCTGTCTGTCTGCAGGATGAGGATGCAGAGGGTGGAGGAGAGGATGCAGCTCTACATACCCGGATGTGGAGCTTCCTCCACCGACGACCATCACGTGATTAATAATTTACACGAACCGTCACGAGAGCTCACGATGATGATCTGTAATATAACATGTAGAATAATATTAATGTGACGTCATTTAGCTCAGTCGCGATGTTCTGATGACGTCACAGAGCTCACAGACGTGTTTTGTAAATATTGTTTGTTTTTTTATTAAATGATTTTAATCAGAATTATTATATTTGGGTTCAGATCACGTGACAGGCCGTCCACACAGCGTCACATAGGAAGTTCTTTCAGCAGTAATCAATCACTTCACTTCAGTTTATTTCTACAGTTATCTCATGACACTTTCCACACAGAGCAGGTCAGACCGTACTCTGAGAGGGGCAGATAGAGAGAGAGAGGGCAGATAGAGAGAGAGAGGGCAGATAGAGGGCAGATAGAGAGAGAGGAGGGCAGATAGAGAGAGAGAGAGAGAGTATTAATGACAGTAATAATATATGTAGTGGACGTCATGCAGGACCACAGCAGCAGCCACGATCCACGAGAACCTGCTGGACGAGAGAGCACAGAAACTCCAGGGAAGAAGTTTAGTTAGTAACATGCATTAATGTACATGTATGACAGACATGTATGTTTACAGATGGTGGGAGAGAGAGAGAGAGAGAGAGAGAGAGAGAGAGAGAGAGAGAAGGGAGTCCCCCTGCAGTTTAGTCCTATAGCAGCATAACTAAGGGATGACCTGAGCCAGCACTAACTATAAGCTCTATCAAAAAGGAAAGTCTTAAGTTTACTCTTAAAAGTGTTGACCGTGTCTGCCTCCCGAACCCAAAATGGTAGTTTGTTCCACAGAAGAGGAGCTTGATAGCTGAAAGCTCTGGCTCCCAATCTACTTTTGGAAACTATGGGAACCACAAGGAACCCAGCATTCTGAGAGCGCAGTGTTCTAGAGGGGTAGTAAGGTACAATGAGCTCTTTTAGATATGATGGTGCCTGACCATGAAGAGCTTTGTATGTAAGGAGAAGAATTTTAAATTCTATTCTAGATTTAACAGGTAGCCAATGCAAGGAAGCCAAAATGGGAGAGATGTGATCTCTGATCTTGGTTCCTGTCAGAACACGTGCAGCAGCATTCTGAATTAGCTGCAAAGTCCTAAGAGACTTATTGGAGCAGCCTGATAACAATGAGTTACAATAGTCCAGCCTAGAAGTAACAAATGCGTGGACTAGTTTTTCTGCATCTGCTTGAGATACAATGCGTCTGATTTTGGCAATGTTACGTAAATGGAAGAATGCAGTCCTTGAAATTTGTTTTATGTGACATTAAAGGACAAATCCTGATCAAAAACAACTCCAAGATTCTTTACGGTGGAGCTGGAGGCCAGGGTGATCCCATCTAAAGTAACTAAGTCTCTAGAAAGAGAGTTTCTGATGTTTTTGGGTCCAATTACAAGAACTTCAGTTTTGTCTGAATTTAACATCAGAAAATTGAAGGTCATCCAACTTTTTATATCTTTAAGGCATGCTTGGAGTTTAGTTAACTGATTGGTTTCATCAGGCTTGATCGATAAATATAAATATAATTATTATAACTTCCTGTTTGATAACAGCTGCAGCCTGTCAGTGTCAAACTGTGACATCATCAAACGTCACATGGAGAAGAAAACGCGAGTTATCAGCTGATCATTGATTTTTATTGACAAACACAGAAACATTCAAACAAAGTAAATATTGCACAAACGATTCATTCGACCAATCAGCTGACAAGACCAACACATGAGGGTGTGGCCTCTCGGTGACATCATCACCACTCTTCTTATTATTAAAAAACACGTCAGAAAAATTTAAACAAAAAGTGTGAAAGTGTGCTGGTGATCAGAGAGACCAGGATGAAGAAGATGATGATGAGGGTGATGAAGATCAGCACCAGTTAAAATAATTAAAAAAGTAAAATCACTTCTTCATTTGTTCGTTTGTTTTTTTTGGCAGCTGGGAGACGCCGTACACGTAAACATTTCCCAGAAAGCACCACTGCTGCTGGCTGCTGTAACCATGACAACACACTCAACAGACCAATCACAGTGAAGGAAGAGAGACAGAAAAAAACAACAAGACAGGAACAAACATCCTCTTCCTCCTCCACCTCTTCCTCCTCCTCATCCTCCACCTCAGGTCCATGGAGGGATCTCCTCTCCAAACTTGTTGCAGTGAGCAGCATTTTTAGCTTCAAACAGAATCTGAAAAAACAAA
This sequence comes from Argyrosomus regius, assembly GCA_946959425.1. Lineage (NCBI taxonomy): Eukaryota > Metazoa > Chordata > Actinopteri > Sciaenidae > Argyrosomus > Argyrosomus regius. Next base: position 1,381,286 of record OX336891.1, on the reverse strand, counting down.
AAAACACATTTAATTTCTTTATCTGTTATGTTTATTATCTGTTTATTATCTGTTATGTTTATTATCTGTTTATTATCTGTTATCTGTTTATTATCTGTTATGTTTATTATCTGTTATGTTTATTATCTGTTTATTATCTGTCTGTTATCTGTTATCTGTTTATTATCTGTTATGTTTATTATCTGTTTATTATCTGTTTGTTATCTGTTATCTGTTTGTGGTCTGTACTGTGTCTGTTACCTGGTGGTGGACGTAAGCCTCACACAGGTAACACCACACGGAGAGGTCAGAGAAGCTAAGCACCATGGGATGTTCTGACATCATGCCGTGAGTCACCATATGCTCATTAACATAACGACCACAGAACACCTGAGACAGGAAGCAGACAGGTGAGACACTGAGATTCCATCATCGACAGGTGAGACAGAAGACATGAGCAGGAGGTGAGACGGGTCACCTGGTAGCAGGTGAGACAGGTCCAGTTCTCAGCATCAGATCCACAGTCCTGACACGACAGCAGGACATCTATACCTGAGGGGGGGAGGGACTTAACGGCATCCAGGTGAGGACACCAAGACAGAGGGTCCACTACGTACAGAGGGGCCTGAAGGCAGACAGAGAGAGACAGACAGGTCAGTGATATACAGACAGAGAGAGAGACAGGTCAGTGATATACAGGTCAGTGATATACAGACAGAGGGAGAGACAGACAGGTCAGTGATATACAGGTCAGTGATATACAGACAGAGGGAGAGACAGACAGGTCAGTGATATACAGACAGAGGGAGAGACAGACAGGTCAGTGATATACAGACAGAGAGAGAGACAGACAGGTCAGTGATATACAGACAGAGGGAGAGACAGACAGGACAGTGATATACAGACAGAGGGAGAGACAGACAGGTCAGTGATATACAGACAGACAGGTTTACTGACCGTCTGTCCTCCACACATCAGCTCCAGAGACGTCTGAGGCTTCGACCAACCACACGCTCCCTCTGTCTCTGGCTCCGCCCCCCCTCCACCTGTACATTTGTCTCCAGCGGCAACGGACTCTGACGCTGCCACGACAACAGTCTGTTCAGGGTTAATAAGACGTTAAATGCAGTCTGTTCTAAGATGCAAAGGATCATGGGAATTGGATGACTTCCTGTTTACCTGAGTCTGCAGCTCCGTGCTCTCTGCTGATTGGCTCTGCTCAAGTGTCACTTCACCTCCACAGGTGACCTTCTCCGGGCTGAGGCGGACCTTCGGCCTGGCCCCACCCACTGGCGTGGACGTGGCAGGCGTGTGATTGGCTGAGATTTGACTGATGTCCAAACTGGCAAATCCCTGCGTGAGCTGCTCCAGGCTGTGCGCCTCCTGTACTGTAGGAGGCAGCGGTGGCTTGTCTGACTTCCTGCCTTTTCCTTTAGAACTACGTTTCCCACGATGCTTCAGGGCGGGTAGGGACGCCCGCACAGACTCTGGGACTGAAGAGAGACAAGGAGAGGAACAAAGTGGATGAGGAGAGAAACAAAGTGGACGAGGAGAGGAACAAAGTGGACGAGCAGAGGAACAAAGTGGACGAGCAGAGGACGTGTGCACTCACTGTGGATCCTCAGTGACCTCCAGTAGGGGGCGTGGTGTCTGATGACCTCGTTGATTGTTGCTACGGCGCTGTGATGAGGAGGGGGGAGGGGTGTCACTAAGGAGGGAGGGGGGTCTCCTTGCAACACGCTGGTGCACATCGCCATGGAGTCAGAGATGGATGTTAAGTTATAACCTCCCTGAAAGACAGAGCGAGCCGACCAATCAGAAACAGCTCTGTGACAGACGTTAGACTGTCGACCAATCATCGCTCACCTCCAGTATGAGTAGGACACGCCCCCCTGCCAGTGACATCAGCTGGTGTGTGAGGTGGGCGTATCCCTCCGGGGTCACATGATATCCGCCCAGCGGATCCCCCCGAGCCGCATCGAACCCGGCCGACACCAGAACCAGACCAGGGTCAAACTACAGAGAGAGGATCGACCAATCAGAGAGCTCCATCAGGTCTGATCAAAGATGTGTGTGTGTGTGTGTGTGTGATTACCTCGGTGGCGATCGGCATGACCACGTGGTGAAAGGCGGCGAGGTAGTCAGAGTCGCCCATCCGCCCTCCGTTCCACGCTACATTGACGTTAAACCCCGCCCCCTTGGACACGCCCACCCTGTCGGGGGCGGCGTCCTCTGAGGACGGGAAGAACATCCCGTTGTCATAGCGATGGAGGGAGACATACAGGACGCTGGAGACACAAAACATCATCATCATCATCATCATGACTTCCTTCTCAAGCTCCTCCCCCTCTTCAGGCTCCTCCTCCTCACCTGTCGTCATCCTCAAACATGTGCTGTGTCCCGTTGCCGTGGTGAATGTCCCAGTCCAGGATTAGAACGCGCAGCGGTGCATCATGGGAGATGTTCTGGGCGTGGCGAGCGGCGAGCGCTGCCGTGTTGAAGAAGCAGAAGCCGCACGGAGAATCTCTCTCTGCGTGATGACCTGGAGGACGGACGATCGCCACGCCGTTACTCACCTGGAGACAGAGAGGGCGGGTCAGGACTCACCTGGACGTCACCTGTGAGTGTGTTACCTGTGTGTGTGTGTGTGTGTGTGTGTGTTACCTGTCCTGTGAGGATGCTCTCCACGGCGTTGAAGCAGCCTCCAGCAGCAAGCAGAGCGCTGTCGTAGCTCTGGTTGTTGATGTAGATCGAGTTGAACTCGACTCCAAGTTTGTGTAAATCTCTGGGCTTCATCACCGCCGTGCTCTTCATCTGCTCGATGTGCTGCACACTGACACACACAGGTAACACACAGGTAACACACACAGGTAACACACAAGTATGTAATGGAAAATTTATATTACATGATTGTGTGTTCTTTTTTATAACCATATATAGCCATGTTTGATCTCAGTAATATTCTGAAAAGTTTCTATGTATAACACTGTGTGCCTTATAGTCTTGTTTGGTTTTACTCTGTACCTTTCACTTAGAAATATTTCTCTCAGTTATGCAAGCTGTTTGTAGCAGCAGTTGTTTGATGTATAAACTTGACCTTGGTTCACACGGTTCAGCAGAGCATGTTAGTGAGGTTTGATAGTGATGAGCATATTCCATTGTAGCCACCTGTAACAGTTAGATAGTAAATCATAATAATGACGAATGCTCCTAGAAGTGTATAAGAATCAGCGTGGGACGGCCCCACTCTGAACATTTTCTGCAGACTGTTTGTGCATTTGTAGAACTGACAAAACCTTCAAGAATCAACTGATTGACTCAAGATCTTTAAGTTGTATTGGTGGGTGTTTTCCAGAAAATTTCAGCAACAGGTAACACATAGGTAACACAGGTAACACACACATGTAACACACAGGTAACACATAGGTAACACACACAGGTAACACACACACCGGTAACACACAGGTAACACATAGGTAACACACAGGTAACACACACCGGTAACACACAGGTAACACACACAGGTAACACACAGGTAACACACACATGTAACACATAGGTAACACACAGGTAACACACACAGGTAACACACACAGGTAACACACAGGTAACACACACATGTAACACATAGGTAACACACACAGGTAACACACAGGTAACACATAGGTAACACACACAGGTAACACACAGGTAACACACACAGGTAACACACAGGTAACACATAGGTAACACACACAGGTAACACACACCGGTAACACACAGGTAACACATAGGTAACACAGGTAACACACACAGGTAACACACAGGTAACACATAGGTAACACACACAGGTAACACACACCGGTAACACACAGGTAACACATAGGTAACACACACAGGTAACACACAGGTAACACACACAGGTAACAAACAGGTAACACACAGGTAACACACAGGTAACACACACAGGTAACACACACCGGTAACACACAGGTAACACATAGGTAACACACACAGGTAACACACAGGTAACACACACAGGTAACACACAGGTAACACACACGTAACACATAGGTAACACACACAGGTAACACACAGGTAACACACACAGGTAACACACAGGTAACACACACAGGTAACACACAGGTAACACACACAGGTAACACACAGGTAACACACACATGTAACACATAGGTAACACACACAGGTAACACACAGAGGTAACACACAGAGGTAACACACAGATATTGATCGATGGGTCATGTGACTGTACACACCTGAATGTAATTTGATATCTTAAACATCGTACCTGTGACACCTGGACAGCTCCTCCTCTGTTGCTAAGCGAGCTGGTATCCGCTGGCAACGATCGACCAATCCCAGCTGTTGATGTTTGGAGAAGATTTTAAAGATCCTCTGAGGCTGCTCAGGGTGATGTCTGCAGGGTCACATGATCAGATAGTCGCATGATCAGACAGTCACATGATCAGACAGTCACATTATCAGACCTCACAGGTAACTCACCTGTCCCACATGTTCATGTGCTCCATCATCCGCTCATCATAAACCAGACCTGTTGTCGTAGCAACAAAGGGGGTGGGGCTAGACTGCTTAGCGCTCTGCTTATTGGTTGCTCTGATGACACTCCCCTTGGCCAATGAGACACCTTCTGCACAGGAAACAGGAAGTTTACAAAGTAAAACTCATTGGCTACATGTTGACTGGCTGCTGTTTGTCCACCTGAGGCTGAGGATTATATATGTGTAATATATATTATATGTGTAATATACATGTGTAATATATGTTCTATATGTGTAATATATATTATATATGTATAATATATGTTCTATATGTGTAATATATTATATATGTATAATATATATTATATATGTGTAATATATGTTCTATATGTATAATATATAGTGCTGTCAATCGATTAAAATATTTAATCGCGATTAATCGCACATTTTTATCTATTCTAAATGTCCCTTGAATTATCATTTTAATACTCTTATCAACATGGAAAAGTGGATAGGCTTGCTTTGTGCAAATGTTTTTTTATTGCAAACCACAACAACAACATGTAGTGTTACAGCCATTCACGTCTGAAGCAAAATCTCAAACAAAGCAACACTATCAATAAACAGATGACAAAAAAATAAATACCTAGTCACAAAAACAGCCCCCTCAACAACCTTCAAAACAGGGTGATACAAAATAAATCCATCCATTGTCGCCTGGTTATGACGCGGAGGAGGCGGAGAATTTGAATTGCCGGTGTGTTTGGCCATCAAGTGGTATTTCAGACTGGATGTGCTACGATGATAACTCAGTTCACACCGACAATACACACAGATAACTTTTATCTAACGAACTTTTCCATTCATAATTTTGTTAGCAGCGTCCATTTCAGCATCTCGTGCTCGACATCCACACAATACGGTAGCGTGGGGCGCGCTTATTGTTTTGCTTCCGGTTTACAGCTGGATCCTGTAGTTTTTCTAACGTTACTAGCAGTGGCCACAGCTTATGAAAAAACTACAAGTTCACTAGGTCACAAAGAGCGTTAATCTCGCGATAAAAAAATTAACGGCGTTAAAATTGTTTTGCGTTAACGCGTTAATAATGCGATATTTTTGACAGCACTAATAATAATATATGTGTAATATATGTTCTATATGTATAATATATATTATATATGTGTAATATATATTACATATGTAATATTTATTACACATATATAATATATATTATACATATAGAACATATATTACACATATATAATATATATTACACATATGTGTAATATATATTACATATGTGTAACATATATAATATGTTCTATGTATTTCATATATGACTTACCCAGAATCTGCAGACACGCCCAGTGTGGATACAGTGCTGAGATGGTCTGAGAGACAGACTGCAGAGCACTGAGAGAGACACACAGACAGACAGACAGACAGACAGACAGACAGACAGGTGGTTACAGATCATCCAGTGTTATAGATGAACTCAGGTGTCTCAGGTGTTTTCTCATGTTACCTGTCAGATGGGGCGGTGGGAGGAGTCAGAGGAGGACAGGCTCCTCCCAGCAGAGCTCTGACACAGGCAGCAGCGCCCTCTGCTGTCGACTGCAGGTCATAACCTCCCTGCACACATTAAACACTGAATGTGTTACTGTGACATCACAGTGACATCACAGTGACATCATAATAACAGAGAAAAACAACATATTTAAATATATAAAATAAATAAATAAATATCAGTAAACTTGGTGTAAAGTTTCTTTTTTCAGTATTTTACATCATAAATAATCAGTGTAGGAAGGACAGCAGATACTTCTGTACCGCTCGTCAGACTGTCAGTGTCCTCTGAGTAATCTGCAGAGTAACTAGTAACTAAAATACAGAGTGCAGAATACACAGTGAATACTCGTGTAAAGTTGTTTTACCTCTAGGGCGAGAACAAGTCGACCTTCAGCCAAACTCATCAACATGTGAGTGAGAACATGGAAACACTGAGGACTGACACGCATGTCCCCCTGAACACGCACGCACACACACACACAGATTAGGATTACATAGAAGAAGTAACATTTAGATGTTGTCAGAGGGCGAGCGAGCACGTTATACCTTCGGATCTCCGACTGCAGCATCAAATCCAGCACAGACCAGAACCAGCTGAGGCTGAAACTGAACACACACACGTCTCATTATATAATCAGTCTGTGTGTGTGTGTGTGTGTGTGTGTGTGTGTGTGTGTTACCTCATGAGCTACAGGAAGCAGCAGTTGTTGAAAAGCTGTGATGTAATCAGCGTCTGTCATCCTGGTCTGAGGATGAAAAACAGATCAGTGATCGTTTCTTTGTCTCTTTGTGTCTTTGTCTCGTGTCGACTCGCTCTGATTGGCTCGTGGCTTCAGTGTGTGTGTGTGTGTGTGTGTGTGGGCGGTCTCACCTTGTTCCAGGGCAGGTTGATGTTTCTGCCTTCAGCTCGTCCACTGCCAACAAACTGACTGTCTGACTCTGGGAGGTGGGGCCAGAAAGACCCGCCCTCATACCTGTGGACACTGAAGTACAGTACGCTGACACACACACACACACACACACACACACACACACACACAGATTTAAGTGGGTGGATTTTGTTGTTTGTGGTTTGTAACCATGACGGCGGATCAGGAGTTTACCTGGGGTCTTCCTGGAACAGATACTGGACACCCTGACCATGATGAACGTCCCAGTCCACAATCAGCACCCTGACACACACACATACACACCGAGTCATTATTAGTCAGAATAAATCAGCTTCATGAGGTCGTCACCTGGAATCATACCTGCTGACGGAGTGTCTGGTCCGAGCGTATCGAGCTGCGATTGCCACGTTGTTGAAAATACTGAAACCATTCGCCTCGTTACACTGAGCGTGATGACCTGGAGGTCTGACAGACAGACAGGCAGGCAGACAGACAGAGACAGACAGACAGACAGACAGACAGACAGACAGACAGACAGGCAGACAGGCAGGCAGGCAGATGGACAAAGAGACAGACAGGCAGATCAGACTTCACTTCACTTCCTGTCTTGACGTATACGAGCTGAGGTGGAGCACCTGAACGCACCATGAGAAGTTTGTCGTTACCTGATGATGGCGAATCCGTTCCTGAGTTCAGAGGTCACGACCCGATCGACCAGCTGGAGAACTGAACCCACTGCCAACACACTCACCTGGAAAGACTCCTGAGAGACACACACACACACACACACACACACACACACAGCTATCTTGTAGCTATCTTTGTCTTTTACATTTTCTGTGACTGTTGTGAAGTGTGTGTGTGTGTGTGTGTGTGCGCTCTTACAGGATGAATGTAAACTGAGTCGTATTTCTCAGACAGAGTTTGGAGTTCACTGTGCGTCATCGTCTGAGTCGACTTCATCAAATCCACATAATGCTTCCTAAAAAACACACAGAGAGTCATGTTGTCGTGTTGTGACATGTTGTGACATGTTGTCATGTCGTAACATGTAGTGACATGTCATGTTGTGACATTTAGACATGTTGTGACATGTTGACATGTTGTGTCATGTTGTCATATTGTGACATACTGTGATATGTTGTGATGTTGTGACATGTAGTGACATGTTGTGTCATGTCGTGACATGTAGTGACATGTTGCATGTTGTGACATGTTGCGACATGTTGTCATATTGTGACATGTTGTGTTGACGTGTTGTGACATGTTGACATGTTGTGTCATGTCGTGACATGTAGTGACATGTTGCATGTTGACATGTTGTGTCATGTCGTGACATATTGTGTCATGTTGTCATGTTGTGACATACTGTGATATGTTGTGACATGTTGTCATGTTGTCATGTTGTGACATACTGTGTCATGTCGTGACATATTGTGTCATGTTGTCATGTTGTGACATACTGTGATATGTTGTGACATGTTGTCATGTTGTGACATACTGTGTCATGTCGTGACATATTGTGTCATGTTGTGACATACTGTGATATGTTGTGACATGTTGTCATGTTGTGACATACTGTGATATGTTGTGACATGTTGTCATGTTGTGACATACTGTGTCATGTCGTGACATATTGTGTCATGTTGTGACATACTGTGATATGTTGTGACATGTTGTCATGTTGTGACATACTGTGATATGTTGTGACATGTTGTCATGTTGTGACATACTGTGTCATGTCGTGACATATTGTGTCATGTTGTCATGTTGTGACATACTGTGATATGTTGTGACATGTTGTCATGTTGTGACATACTGTGATATGTTGTGACATGTTGTCATGTTGTGACATACTGTGATATGTTGTGACATGTTGTCATGTCGTGGGTGTGTTTCTGCGTGTCCACGCCACAGACGTGACCTCATTGTTTGTGGACTCACATGTGAGCGAGCAGCAGCTCTTCTTCTGAAGCTTCTTTGGGCTGAAACACAGACACACAGGTGAGTCATGATGTCACTTAGTAAAACCTCCTGATTGGCTGATGACAGCAGCTGTGTGAGTTCACACTTCATTTCATAATGCAAACATTTAAATTAAAGGTCGACGAGGTCAGACTGACGTGTTTCTGTGTGACATCAGACGTTACTAAAACCTGATTGGTTCTCAGCAGTCAGTTCATGTCTGATGTTGTTTCATGTGTCACCACTTGTTTTTAGCACGTGTTAATTGGCTACAGAGCCAACTGTGGCTCAACGCTGAGCTGACACTACTTAACTAAACGAACTAAACTCTGACGACAGCGGCTGACACAAACACAGAATGAGATGTGAACTTCCTGTCTGCTTCCAGGTAAACTTCCTGTCTCTCACTGACCTCCACTGTGATGCAGTGAGACAGCAGCTCCTGTCTGTCCAACTCCTCCATGATGGACGTCACTCGGTCCGGACACTCTGGGTGACTGAACACATGATGTCGTTGTTACAGGAGGACAGGTGGACAGGTTAGAGGTGGACATGAGGACAGGTTAGAGGTGGACATGAGGACAGGTTACAGGTGGACAAGTGACAGGTGGACATGAGGACAGGTGACAGGTTACAGGTGGACATGAGGACAGGTTACAGATGACAGGTGGACATGACGACAGGTTACAGGTGGACATGTGGATAGGTGACAGGTGGACATGAGGACAGGTGACAGGTTACAGGTGGACATGAGGACAGGTGACAGGTTAAAGGTGGACATGAGGACAGGTGACAGGTTACAGGTGGACATGAGGACAGGTGACAGGTGACAGGTGGACATGAGGACAGGTGACAGGTTAAAGGTGGACATGAGGACAGGTGACAGGTTACAGGTGGACATGAGGACAGGTGACAGGTTACAGGTGGACATGAGGACAGGTTACAGGTGGACATGAGGACAGATGACAGGTGGACAAGTGACAGGTGGACATGAGGACAGGTGACAGGTTACAGGTGGACATGAGGACAGGTGACAGGTTACAGGTGGACATGAGGACAGGTGACAGGTTACAGGTGGACATGAAGACAGGTTACAGGTGGACATGCGGACAGGTGACAGGTGGACAAGTGACAGGTGGACATGAGGACAGGTTACAGATGACAGGTGGACATGAGGACAGGTTACAGATGACAGGTGGACATGACGACAGGTTACAGGTGGACATGTGGACAGGTGACAGGTGGACATGAGGACAGGTGACAGGTTACAGGTGGACATGACGACAGGTTACAGGTGGACATGACGACAGGTTACAGGTGGACATGACGACAGGTTACAGGTGGACATGACGACAGGTTACAGGTGGACATGACGACAGGTTACAGGTGGACATGACGACAGGTTACCTGGGGTCCCACAGGTTCTTGTGGTGGGTGAAGACCTCGGAGTAAACCAGACCAGTTCCAGTGGCTGCTGATCGACTGGACAGATCCTGCACACACGCACACGCACACGCACACACGCGCACACACACACACACACACACACACACACACATATTAAACATTATAGATCACAGATCTGGGTCCAGACACAACTACAGTAAAACTTTAGTCTTAAGTCTTAAGTCTTTACTGGTCTCAGATAAGTCCTCACTGAGACAGTATAGACCACATCAGTCCAGTTCTCAGGTCTGTCCTCTGACTTCTGTTAAAACACTTTAGGAACCTTTGAATGGCTCATGATGCTCTGCTCTGGATCAGGTCTGGATCTGGTCTGGATCTGGTCTGGATCTGGTCTGGATCTGGTCTGGATCAGGTCTGGATCAGGTCTTCACAGACCAGCTTGTAGCTTAAACAGTGACTTGTTAACGGGTGACAAAGTCTAACTGACGACTGTTGTCGTTGTCATGGAGACAATCTTCAGCCTTT
>OX336891.1:1327952-1365452 GCA_946959425.1 Argyrosomus regius | reverse complement strand
TGTTCAGTGCAGTGATGGTGTCCTGCATGGGGTGGGAGACTTCGTCCATCACTGATGATAGCTTAGATATCATCCTCCTCTCTCCCACCACCTGTACTGAGTCCAGGGGGCATCCCAGGACAGAGCTGGCCCTCTTGATCAGTTTGTCAAGTCTCTTCCTGTCAGCGGTTGAGATGCTGCTGCTCCAGCAGACCACTCCAAAGAAAATGGCTGATGCCACAACAGTGTCGAGGAAGGTCCTCAGGAGTGCTCCCTGCACCCCAAAGGACCTCAGTTTCCTCAGCAGATAGACTGTGCTCTGGCCTTTCTTATAAAGTGCATGAGTGTTGTGAGTCCAGTCCAGTTTATTGTTCAAGTGAACACCCAGGTACTTATAAGAGTCCACTCTCTCTATGTCCATTTCCTGGATGTTCACCGGTGTCGGGGGGCGGTGACGGCGCCTGCGGAAATCCACCACCAGCTCGTTGGTTTTCCCTGCGTTGATGTGGAGGTGGTTCCACTGACACCAGTCCTGGATCAGTTCTCTGTATTCCCTGTCATCATCATCAGTGATGAGGCCGACGATGGCAGAGTCGTCAGAGAACTTCTGCAGGTGACAGTTGGCAGAACTGTGCCTGAAGTCTGCAGTGTACAGGGTGAACAGGAAAGGAGCCAAGACTGTTCCCTGTGGAGCCCCTCTGCTGCAGACCACCGTGTCAGATACACAGTCCTTGGTCCTCACATACTGTGGACGGTTGGTGAGGTAATCCATAATCCAAGATGTGAGGTGATGATCCACACCGGAGAGCTCCAGCTTGTCCCTCAGAAGCAGAGGCTGGATGGTGTTGAAAGCACTGGAGAAATCGAAGAATGTGATCCTCACAGTGATTCCAGGCTTCTCCAGGTGAGAGAGAGCTCTGTGAAGGAGGAAGCTGACAGCGTCATCCACCCGATGCCAGGCTGATAGGCGAACTGCAGCGGGTCCATGGATGGCCCCACCAGAGGGCGGAGATGGACGAGGAACATAACATATCATATCATAACATAACATAACATAACATAACATAACATATCATATCATAACATAACATAACATAACATAACATATCATATCATAACATAACATAACATAACATAACATATCATATATCATATCATAATATAACATATCATATCATATAACATATCATATCATAACATATCATATCATAACATAACATATTATAACATAACATATCATATCATATATCATATCATAATATAACATATCATATCATATCATAACATATCATAACATAACATAACATAACATAACATATATCATATATCATATCATAACATAACATATCATATCATATCATAACATAACATAACATAACATATCATATCATAACATAACATAACATAACATAACATATCATAACATAACATAACATAACATATCATATCATATCATATCATAACATATCATAACATAACATAACATAACATATCATATCATAACATAACATAACATAACATAACATATCATATCATATCATAACATAACATAACATATATAACATAACATAACATAACATAACATATCATATCATATCATAACATAACATAACATAACATATCATATCATATATCATATCATAACATATCATATCATATCATAACATAACATAACATATCATATCATATATCATATCATAATATAACATATCATATCATATAACATATCATATCATAACATAACATATTATAACATAACATAACATATCATATCATATATCATATCATAATATAACATATCATATCATATCATAACATAACATAACATATCATAACATAACATAACATATATCATATATCATATCATAATATAACATATCATATCATAACATAACATAACATATATCATATATCATATCATAACATAACATAACATATCATAACATAACATAACATATATCATATATCATATCATATCATAACATATCATATCATACCATAACATATCATATCATATCATAACATATCATATCATATCATAATATAACATATCATATCATATCATAACATAACATAACATAACATATATCATATATCATATATCATATCATAATATAACATATCATATCATATCATAACATAACATAACATAACATATCATATCATATATCATATCGTATCATATCATATCATAACGTAACGTATCGTATTGATCGTATCGTAACATAACATAACATAACATAACATAACATAACATATCACTGATCTGCATTACAACGGTCTTTGGTTTGTCTCCCAACAAAAACAACATCATCAGTTCTTCCTCCAAAATAAAATTGGAAAAAACCTAAATTGCACTATGTACGGTCAATTGCTGTACACTAACTGTTTATATATATACTGTGTATATATATATATATATATATATATATATATATATATATATATATATATATTTGATATATATATCTCACTATTTATACTGTTAATTCTGTGTACACTGCTGAATCTCCTATATTTGCCATATTTATATACCGCTCATTCCGTTAATACTGCTGCTATTTACCATATTTATACTGTCCATTCTGTTTATACTGATATATTGCCATATCATACTGTTTATATCTTAGATTGCCATATTTTTCTTAGATCTTTTTAACTTGTATGTATTTTTTATATTTTATATTTTATGTTTCATATTTTATAATTCATGTTTGCACCAGGGATTGGGAGAAACACTATTTCAATTCTGTGTATGTCCTGTACATATAGCAGCAATTGACAATAAAGTTTGACTTGACTTGACTTGAAAATCAGTTTATTTTATAATGTTGTCCTAAACTCTTTGTATCACTGGACAGTCCCATAAAATGTGTGTGGTGTCAACTTTGTAGTTTAACATAATAATTAACATCATATGTGATATTTTCATTGTCCATGCAGAGTTAACCTGTTCATTAGTAACATAATGAACCTGATGGAGTCATGTGATGCTCCTCTCTACACTCTGTGTGTGGTGTTGGTCTTCAGCATGTCTGACCGAGGTCGCTGGGTCTCTTGCTTCATAATCTGTTTAATGTTGCGGTGCGTTCAACGTCTCAACACGATATTAACATGATGTAAACCTGTACCAGCCATTTACAGTGTGTGTGTGTGTGTGTGTGTGTGTGTTGTGGTTGCTAATCTGCTCGTGTCATCCATCAGCGCCCGGACGCCTCAGAGAGAGAGAGACAGTGGTAAAGAGAGGTAGAGCTCGCCTGGCCGGCCTCAGACCACCAACCGCCCTCTGCTCAGCTCCCTTTTCCTCTCTTGGCTTTTTTTATGAGTCCGGAAAACCAAAGGCCTCCTGGGTTGCAACATCGGCCTCCAGCAGGCAGCCTGGAGGAGGCTCTGAGGTGGTGGTGGTGGGTGGTGGTGGGGTTGGTGTGTGGGGGGGGGTGTCTTCAGTGAACACATGATGCCCTCCTGCAGGCTAAAGGCCTCTCATGTTGAACAATCTCTGATGAGCTTTTTAGCCTCCATTAGTTGCTTGTTTTGGTTTGTAGTTCATTTCCTGTCAGCTTCAGTTTGGATGAATCAAAATAAAAACTACAAAGTTTCATGCTGACATGTTGAGTGTGTTTCATGATGCTCAGACTTTATTATTCACAGTATCAGCAGCAGGAGGACAACTGATGGTCATACCAGACTGAGGGTCCGGTCCAACAGTCAGTTTGTCTCATGAAGGTTCCTCACTGAAGTGTTAACATGTCCGCCATGATAAGAGCTGTTTGAATCCTCTAACTGTTAAGGAAAGGAGCTTCAATGCTTCCTTTATTATCTCCTTTAGCATAGGATACACAGACCATCCTTTAGGAAAGGAAAGGAGCTTCAGTGCTTCCTTTATTGTCTCCTTTAGCATAGGATACACGGAGCATCCTTTAGGAAAGGAAAGGAGGTGACCTGTTCTGTTGTTGACTGTGGAGCTGCGTTCACACACAGAGTAAAAACTGTTTGTAACTGTGACATGCAGCGTCCTGCAGATCATCATGAAGTTACCGTTGCTGATTAATCATATATCTTTGCCATAACTTGCTAATATGTTTCTATATGAGTGGACAGGAGGGTGAGCGACCATACCAGCTAACAAACACTTCATCTGACTTCTGTGACAGGTGGACAATATTCATTTATTATTTGAACTCTGACGTTGATGATGAAGTCACATTTTTCACCGGGTTGTCCACGTTTATATTTCCTGCATGAAACAACACGGTCAGAGCGCACGGGGAGTCTCTAGGAAGTATCTCAGATGATTTTGTAGTCCATCTTCTGGACTTTGTAGTTTTACCACAGATCACGTCAATAACATTCACCGTTGCTTCATGATGTAGTCTAGTGTAAGAGCAGTCTACTTCTCCTAACTCCTTATCACCTCTCCTTCACATCTTTCCTTATGACCTCGTGCGTTTTTGACTATTCGATCGTACCCAGGAGCTCGTTTAAGCTCATTTAAGGTGGACTGAGGTAAAGTGTAAAACTGTCCACATCATGGACGCCGTGTCCTCCTAAAGAGGAGAGGAACCATCCGACCTGTTATCAGCTCACGGGTCAACAGACAGAGAGCACACGGCATGATGGGTAACTTAACATGACGTGTTTCAAACTTTAAATTCAAAATGTTCAAATCAGATTTATGTTGAACATCCGATCAGTTTCTTTGTTAAATCTGGAGACGACTTTTTAGAAACAAACCAACGAGCTGAAACGTGTTTTAATGAAGGAACACATTTTATTTGATGTGTGTGAATCTACAATAAAAACAAACTTTAACTGTTAATATTCAAAGTGTGTATAAATGTCAAACAAACAGCTGATCACTGATTAAAATCTTTAAAACATGACGAGGACGACAGCTGACTGAAGGACTCAAACATAGTCGCCTCAGTGGGCGGGGCCAGCCTGGGCAGCTGAGTCTCTGATTGGTCGGATTTCTGGCTCCATTTGTTCTTATTGGTCACTTTACGGTTTCTGGTTTGGATTCTGTCTTTCTTCATCGCCAACGGCCGGTTGACCTGAAATACACGACAGTACACCTGAAAGCACCTGAAAGTACCCGCAGTACTACAGTACTTACACCAACCTAGTTTGTAGTACAGTCGTAGTACCCGGTTTAGTTTGTAGTACAGTCGTAGTACCCGGTTTAGTTTGTAGTACAGTCGTAGTACCCGGTGTAGTTTGTAGTACAGTCGTAGTACCCAGTTTAGTTTGTAGTACAGTCGTAGTACCCAGTGTAGTTTGTAGTACAGTCGTAGTACCTTGTGTAGTTTGTAGTACAGTCGTAGTACCTGGTGTAGTTTGTAGTACAGTTGTAGTAGCTGGTGTAGTTTGTAGTACAGTCGTAGTACCCGGTGTAGTTTGTAGTACAGTCGTAGTACCCGGTGTAGTTTGTAGTACAGTCGTAGTACCCGGTGTAGTGTAGTTTGTAGTACAGTCGTAGTACCTGGTGTAGTTTGTAGTACAGTCGTAGTACCCGGTGTAGTTTAGTTTGTAGTACAGTCGTAGTACCTGGTGTAGTTTGTAGTACAGTCGTAGTACCCGGTGTAGTGTAGTTTGTAGTACAGTTGTAGTAGCTGGTGTAGTTTGTAGTACAGTCGTAGTACCTGGTGTAGTTTGTAGTACAGTCGTAGTACCCGGTGTAGTTTGTAGTACAGTCGTAGTACCCGGTGTAGTGTAGTTTGTAGTACAGTCGTAGTACCCGGTGTAGTTTGTAGTACAGTCGTAGTACCCGGTGTAGTTTAGTTTGTAGTACAGTCGTAGTACCTGGTGTAGTTTGTAGTACAGTCGTAGTACCCGGTGTAGTGTAGTTTGTAGTACAGTCGTAGTACCTGGTGTAGTTTGTAGTACAGTCCACAGGCGTTGCAGACAGGTTCTCCGGCAGCGTTCCTCCTCCACAGCGTCGTGGTGGTGGTGAAACAGTTCACACACTGAGTTTCTTTCCTTTGACTCACAACCTGAAACAACAACAACAACACACACACACACACACACACACACATAACCTAGTTTAGCACAACACTGGAAGCAGTGAGGGTGTGTTGTTGTGTGTTAGTGTGTGTTGTTGTGTGTGTGTTGCTGTGTGTGTGTGTGTTGCTGTGTGTGTGTGTGTGTGTGTGTGTGTGTGTGTGTTGCTGTGTGTGTGTGTGTGTGTTGTCTCACAGCTCTCTTCTTGGGTCTCAGCAGGGGTCTGTTGGTGCTTTTCTGGCTGCAGGTGTTACACAGGTGATCACCTGCAGTGTCTCTCCTCCACAGGGGGGCGCTGCTCGTCCCACAGCTCACACACTGACGCTCTGAACAAACACACCAACAAAACATGAAACACACTCTGACAAAGCACATGGGCAGACAGACAGGTAGACAGACGGGCAGCCAGACAGACAGGTAGACCTCTCACCTTGTACATTGCCCCGACCCCATGTCTGACTGCCAGGTAGCACCCAATCAGAGGAGGTGGAGGTGGAGGGGTAAACGTTGCCATAGTAACTGCTCCATTCAAGTGTTGAGGACAGGAGGAGGGTGGGGGGCGGGGTCAGCGCAGGATCACCATATAAGGATGAGGAAGGAGTGGGCAGGGCATATGAAGAGCTCAGTGATTGACAGCCAGAGTCGTCCAACCAGTGACAGGAGTTGATGAGCTGACGACTGGCAGCGGTCAGCTGCTCAGCCTCATGGGACATGTTTGTTGATTGGATGAAGGTGTGTGAAGAGGTGGGGCTAACCTGCAACAAACAGAAGAAGAATGTGATGTCACCTGGACACAGGAAGTACGGCACCCCTGAAGGGTCCGTCAGGAGCAGCGGTCATCAGAGAAAACTTTAAAGTGAGCTCGTTAAAAACAAACGACCTGCCCACGAGTCGATGACACGACTGAACACTGATGTTAATGCCCACGAGCTGCTTGTCAAGTACAAATACTGAAAGTATATTAATTATTGAACTCGTCATTGATCATCTATAACTGAATATTAATGAACTGATCACATGATTAACTGTACCTGAAGCTGTCAGATGAACATTTGAAGAACGTTACATGAAAGTTAAAAAAATGTTCTTCAAAGAAATCAAAGAAAGTTTCAAATGAAGCCAACACTTACAGAACTGACTGCTGCTCACCAACACACCGACTGTTCCTGTCTGTGACTGTCTGAGCTCTGACTGACAAATGAGGAGGAGAAACAGGAAGTGGGAGGTGACAGTTTAAGTCTTCCGGTTTCTCCTCTTTAAAAAACTTTTGTTTTATTGAATCTTCATTAATCAGCGGATTTAATAAACGTTTGTTATTTTATAGACAGAATTATTCTAACATCATTAATACAACAAAAATATTCATTTAATCATTTATTGTTCACACTCACCTGTTCAGGTGATTCACTGCAGACAGGAAGCAGGGACACCAAATATGGTCACTTCTGGCTCCAACAAAAACAAGATGGCGACGACTCAGAGGTAAAAGATGAATGAAAACAAACTCAGGTTTTGTTCATCAGTTATAATTTATTGTTGTGATCTGTGTGTTTTATCATCATCTCATTAATATTCATCATCTAATTAATATTCATCATCTCATTAATAATTATCACCTCATTAATATTTGTCGTTTCATTAAACAAACAGGAAACTGAAAAAGTCAGGAAGCTTTGTGTCAGATCAGAGTCACATGGTCGCTCAGAGGCAGAAGGCATGTCCCTGCAGCAGTGCGGGGTCTACCACGCTTCTCTGAAGGGGCAGGTCCAATGAGAAGTCGGTTGGCGGAGCCTGCAGGCGCTGGCGAGGGGGTCGGCCCCACCTCTGAGGGATGGGCAGCTCTGAGTGGTGAGCAGGAAGTGGAGAGGAGAAGAAGTATGGATGGAGGAGAGCCTGCAGAGGACGGGAAGACCACCATCAATACATGGATCAATTCATCAACCAACCAGTCAACCAACCATCCAACCAGTCAGTCAACCAACCAACTAACCACCCAACCAACCAACCAACCAACCAACCAACCAGTCAACCAACCATCCAACCAGTCAGTCAGTCAGTCAACCAACCAACTAACCACCCAACCAACCAACCAACCATCCAACCGACCAATCAACCATCCAACCAGTCAGTCAACCAACCAACCAACCAACCAACCAACCAACCAACCAACCAACCAGTCAATCAACCATCCAACCAGTCAGTCAGTCAGTCAGTCAGTCAACCAACCAACTAACCACCCAACCAACCAATCAACCATCCAACCAGTCAGTCAACCAACCAACCAACCAACCATCCAACCAGTCAACCAACCAACCAACCAACCAACCAGTCAATCAACCATCCAACCAGTCAACCAACCAACCAACCAACCAACCAGTCAGTCAGTCAGTCAGTCAACCAACCAACCAACCAACCAACCAACCAATCAACCATCCAACCAACCAACCAGTCAACCAACCAACCATCCAACCAGTCAGTCAACCAACCAACTAACCACCCAACCACCCAACCAACCAACCAACCAACCAACCAACCAACCATCCAACCAACCAACCAGTCAACCAGTCAACCAGTCAGTCAACCAACCACCCAACCAACCAGTCAACCAACCATCCAACCAGTCAGTCAGTCAACCAACCAACCAACCAACCAACCAACCAAC
This sequence comes from Argyrosomus regius, assembly GCA_946959425.1. Taxonomy (NCBI): domain Eukaryota; kingdom Metazoa; phylum Chordata; class Actinopteri; family Sciaenidae; genus Argyrosomus; species Argyrosomus regius. Next base: position 1,356,808 of record OX336891.1, on the reverse strand, counting down.
CATCCAACCGACCAATCAACCATCCAACCAGTCAACCAACCATCCAACCAGTCAGTCAACCAACCAACCAACCAACCAGTCAATCAACCATCCAACCAGTCAACCAACCAACCAACCAACCAACCAACCAACCAACCAACCAGTCAATCAACCATCCAACCAGTCAACCAACCATCCAACCAACCAACCAACCATCCAACCAGTCAGTCAACCATCCAACCAGTCAACCAACCAACCAGTCAATCAACCATCCAACCAGTCAACCAACCAACCAACCAACCAACCATCCAACCAACCAACCAACCAACCAACCAACCAGTCAATCAACCATCCAACCAGTCAACCAACCAACCAGTCAATCAACCATCCAACCAACCAACCAACCAACCATCCAACCAGTCAGTCAACCAACCAGTCAATCAACCATCCAAACAACCAACCAACCAGTAACCTTTAGTCTGGTATGAGTGGAGATCAGAGACCTCTTGAGGGACTCCACCCTCTGACCTGCACAGACCTGATGTCACTTCCTGTTTCCTACCTGTCTGGCGGAGCAGCGCTGTTTGGACGGATAAACCAGGAACTTGTAGAGCAGGTCGACGGCCTGAGGGGACGTGTCAGGGACGATCTCCTCCAATGGGATCGCTGGATTCTCCTTAAAGGTGATTTTATTGTAATCTGGCAGTTCAACGATCTCCTGGAGGGAACATGGTGAGGTCACAGGTCTGACATCATCACAGGCTCCACCAATCACATCACGTGTTACAGTGTGTGCATGTGTGTGTGTGTGTTACCGGCCAGCTGTCCTGTGTTGGTGTACCCAGCACTCTGAGGACGCAGCACAGTTGTTCGATGTCGTTTTCTCCAGGAAACAGAGGAGACGAGTTCAAGAGCTCCCCGAAGATACAACCCACCGCCCTGCAACACACACATAGACACACATACACACACACACACTTCAGACTGATGCTGCCCCCTGCTGCTCAGAGGACAGATGTGACTCAGTGTAACTGAGTATTTCAGCAGTAGGAGTACTCAGAGTAGTTTGTTCTCACCACAGGTCGACTCCCTCGTCGTACTTTCGGGCTCCGTACAACAGCTCAGGAGCTCGGTACCACCTGAACACACACACACACACACACACACGCACACACACACACACAGTGTAATGAGATATGATTGTACCAGAAAGTGATGTGAAATGCTGCAGAGTCAAACATGTCACAGAGACTACGTCCAGGTTTTAGACCGTCTGTGATGATGCGTACAGTCTGTGGTGATGTCATCACCTGGTGGCCACCTGGTGGCTGTACAGTCTCTCTTCCTGCTCGCTGAACAATCTCGCCAAACCGAAGTCTGCGATCTTCAGGTGACCTGATGAGCTGATGAGGAGGTTTGCTGGCTTCAGGTCCCACACACACACACACACACACACACACACACACACACAGAGCTTTTATTCTGAGATCCTCCCCCACTTCCTGTATGCTTCCACGGGGCCAGAGAGCGGGAAACTCACTCGGTGCATGATGTTGTTGTGGTGCAGGAAGGCCACGCCCTTTAACAGCATCATCATGTAACCTTTGACCTGAGCTGGGGTCAAAGGTCGCTCAGAGTTCCTGATGACCTCAGAGAGGTCGGACAGCATGAAGTCAAAGACGAGGACGAAACCCGTCCCATGAGGGAACACGTCCTTCAGCTTGACCACCTGAGGAGGAAGAGGAGACTGAGAATGACCTCACTGACCTCTGACCTTGCTGACCTCACTGACCTCTGACCTCTGATCTCTGGTACTCACGTGCTGGTTGTCCTCGATCTCCTGCAGGGCCTTGATCTCCCTCAGAGCCTGGTTCGGGATGCCGTCCTCCAGACGCCTCAGAGCGACCTTCTTCAGAGCCACCGTCTCCCCGGTCTGAACCACAACGTCCAGGCAACGCTCAGTCAACGTTACATCAACGTTCAGTCACACTACATCAACGCTCAGTCAACGTTCAGGCAACGTTACATCAACGTTCAGTCAACGTTACATCACCGGTCAGTCAACGTTCAGGCAACGTTACATCAACGGTCAGTTCAGTCAACGTTACATCAACGTTAAATCAGCGTTCAGTCAACGTCCAGGCAACGTTCAGTCGTTACATCAACGTTACATCAACGTTCAGTCAACGTCCAGGCAACGTTCAGTCGTTACATCAACGTTCAGTCAACGTCCAGGCAATGTTCAGTCGTTACATCAACGTTCAGTCGTTACATCAACGTTACATCAACGTTCAGTCAACGTCCAGGCAACGTTCAGTCGTTACATCAACGTTCAGTCAACGTCCAGGCAACGTTCAGTCAACGTCCAGGCAACGTTCAGTCGTTACACCAGGCAACGTTCAGTCTTTACATCGTTACATCAACGTTACACCAACCTGACGTTTGAACAGCCCTCACCTCGATGTGTTTGGCCTTGAACACGATGCCGTGAGCTCCTTCTCCGATCCGGCCCAGGATGCTGTACTGCTCCATGTCACTGCCCTCGGCTCGGTTTGGCTCGGCTCGGTTCTGTTCTGGATGAGTTAAAGTGTTAAAATGTGAAGTGTGTTCTCTGCAGTGACACTAACGAACCGAACAGTTCGTCCATGTTTCTTCTGAAACACGAACTGAGCTAACAGCTAGCTCACTGTGTGCTAACATTGCCATGGTAACGCACAGGCTAAACGCTAAGCTAATCTAGCTCCGCTCGATCTAACACGTCATAATCAGCTCGTTTTGTCTGTTTGGCGCCAAAAAGCTGCTGATAGAAACATACAGAGTGACGTCGTTTATGATAATTATGATAATGTGATGAAACGTTAAACAAACGTTTGATGTTAAACGGACGAGCTGCAGAGCCGCCAGCGGTCCGCCATGTTTGTTTACAGTGACGTCACGAGAGGAGTCACCTACGTAACCACACTCACAGTTACATACATGAATATAATTATAATATATGATTAATATAATTATATAAATATATTCTATAAAACTACGTAATTTCCGGTACACAGTTCAGATGTTGATGCTTCCTTTCTAGACTCTGCTTTTATTTTGAAATGAAGAAGCACGTGCGTTCACATCCGGTTCGGAGCTTCGGCGTTTACATGAGGCGTTAGCATGTTAACGGACAGATAACGACACCGAACCATCCACGGTACCGACACCGTCAGACAGACAGCAGACAGACAGTCAGACAGACAGTCAGACAGTCAGTCAGTTACGGCCGGAAGTTGAGATTTAAACAGGAAACGGAACAATGTCTTCGCCTGATGATGCTAATGCTAACGTGGAGCAGAAGATTCTGCAGTATGAAAAGTTCATCAGTGAAGTCCTGAAGAGAGATTTAGAGTGAGACACACACACACCTGTACACACACACACACACACACAGGTGTGTGTACACACACACACACACACACACACACACACACCTGTACACAGGCAGAGTAACTGAGTACATGTACTGATGAAGATGAAGATGATGAATGTGTGTGTTTGTCAGGAGAGTTTTGGAGCAGAGAGATTCAGTTTATGAGAAGATCTCTCAGTACCTACAGCTGAAGAACACCATCCAGAGTCTGCAGGTACACACACACACACACACACACACACAGGTGTGTACACACACACACACACAGGTGTGTACACACACACACACACACACACACACACACAGACTGAATGTCATGGGGTACGGTCGAATAGTCAAAAAAATGATCTCCTAACCACTTTTCCTTGACCTCGATGGAAAACGTCACGAGGTCATAGGAAAGATGTGAAGGAGAGGTGATAAGGAGTTAAGAGAAGTCGACTGCTCTTACACTAGACTACGTCATGAAGCGACGGTGAATGTTATTGACGTGATCTGTGGTAAAACTACAAAGTCCAGAAGATGGACTACAAAACGCTCATCTGAGATACTTCCTAGATACTCCCCGTGCGCTCTGACCGTGTTGTTTCATGCAGGAAATATAAACGTGGACAACCCGGTGAAAAATGTGACTTCATCATCAACGTCAGAGTTCAAATAATAAATGAATATTGTCCACCTGTCACAGAAGTCAGATGAAGTGTTTGTTAGCTGGTATGGTCGCTCACCCTCCTGTCCACTCATATAGAAACATATTAGCAAGTTATGGCAAACATATATGATTAATCAGCAACGGTAACTTCATGATGATCTGCAGGACGCTGGATGTCACAGTTACAAACAGTTTGTACTCTGTGTGTGAACGCAGCTCCACAGTCAACAACAGAACACACTTTTACATCACGTCAACACGTATGTTCATATTCACACGCTCTCTCTGCTGCAGGCTGTCACCTCCTTTCCTTTCCTAAAGGATGCTCCGTGTATCCTATGCTAAAGGAGATAATAAAGGAAGCATTGTATAACAGTATAAATGTCATATGTTAGTGATGTCACTTCCCTGTGTGTGTGTGTGTGTTCAGCAGGAGTCTGGCTCTCAGCAGCTGAAGACAGACGTTGATCTCGGCTGTAACTTCTACGTCCAGGCTGAAGTGTAAGCAGCTGATCAAAACCTTCCTCCATTCAGTCAGGATGTAACAAACAGAACCTTTCAAAATAAAATCTGATCATTGTAAATTAAAGGTGTCGTTAATCCTCCAGCTGTTTTAACACCCTTTAAAGGACTTCCTGCTGTAACCCCGCCCCCTCTCTTCCTGTCTGTCAGCGAGGACTCGTCCAGGATCTTTGTTGCCGTCGGTTACGGCTTCTTTGTGGAGATGACGCATGACGAAGCTCTGCGATTCATCGACAAGAAGACCAATCAGCTCACAGCGTGAGTTCATCATGACAAGAAGTACATCACAGGACAGGAAGTATGAGATGCTAACCGTGCTAATGCTGTGCTTCAGCTTCACAGATCAGCTGACCAAAGACTCGTCCAAGATCAAAGCCAACATCCGCATGGTGCTGGAGGTGAGTCACCCCGAGGATCAGGTTACATCAGACTGATCAATTATTTACCTGAGTATTGATCAATGATCAATATCATACTTCTTCTTCTTCTTCTTCAGGGTCTGCGGGAGCTGCAGGGACTGTCAGACCTCCCAGAGAGCAGAAGAAGAGAAGTTTACTAGACGTGATGGACGAGGAGAGGACGAGACGTTCACTGACCTCTGGATCCTTCAAGTCCTTGAACCCATCGTTCAGTCCTTGAACTCGTCGTTCAGGACAGAAGAAACAGAAACAGACTCTTCACGATTTAAACTTTTCTTCAGTTTCAAAATAAAACACAGATCTGAGTCTGAACGTCATGAGAACAGTGCTAACAGGAAGTGCTAATGCTGATGATGCTATCTGACTCCATGTGAACAAACACACCTGTGAAGAACGTCTGGATCTACCTGCAGATGATGTCACAGCATCTCCTGATGGACTGAACTGTCTCTGTCGTCTGATTGGTTCATAAAAAGGCTAATGTGTTTGTGTTAGCATGTTAGCTTGTTAGCATCTGTCCATGACATGTTAGTTTAGCTTAACACAAAGACTGGAAGCAGGGGGAAACTGTTAGCCTAGCTTAGCACAAACATTTCATTGTTTATTAAAGTGTCAGACTGACTTTACTGAAAGGAAGTGTCTGTAACCCTTCAAAATAAAGTCACAGGAAGTGACTGACTGTTCTCTTTAATGTTGTGAATGTGTTTGCTGAAGGTTGTTTTCATGTTCTGATGACACATTAAACATCATCAACGTCATCTGTCACATTAGACGTTAATTAATAATGTACTGCAGTCGGGGTGTCGGTTAGCTCAGTCGGTAGAGCAGCCGCCCCGTGTTCAAAGGCTCAGTCCTTGCCGCAGCGGTCCAGGGTTTGAATCCGACCTGCGGCCCTTTGCTGCATGTCATTCCCCATCTCTCTTCTCTCTCTCTCTCTCTCTCTCTCTCTCTCTCTCTCCACATTCCTGTCACTCTTCAGCTGTCTCTGTACAATAAAGCTTAAAAAATATCTTTAAAAAAATAAAATAAATCAAAATAATGTACTGCAGTTTATTCAGCTTCAGTGATGACCTGAGATCAGCTTCAGGTGACCTAAGATCAGCTTCAGGTGACCTAAGATCAGCTGCAGGTGACTTAAGATCAGCTTCAGGTGACCTGAGATCAGCTGCAGGTGACCTAAGATCAGCTTCAGGTGACCTGAGATCAGGCCTGATCAGCTGCAGGTGACCTAAGATCAGCTTCAGGTGACCTAAGATCAGCTGCAGGTGACCTAAGATCAGCTTCAGGTGACCTGAGATCAGCTGCAGGTGACCTAAGATCAGCTTCAGGTGACCTAAGATCAGCTGCAGGTGACCTAAGATCAGCTTCAGGTGACCTGAGATCAGCTGCAGGTGACCTAAGATCAGCTTCAGGTGACCTAAGATCAGCTGCAGGTGACCTAAGATCAGCTGCAGGTGACTTAAGATCAGCTTCAGGTGACCTAAGATCAGCTTCAGTGATGACCTGAGATCAGCTGCAGGTGACCTGAGATCAGCTGCAGGTGACCTGAGATCAGCTTGTGACCGGAGCTCCATCACTGATTGGTTTGTGTTGCTCAGCAGCTCCTCGGCAGCAGCAGTCTGTCTTTGATGAACAGTACATTTATTTTGAAACTGTTGTTGGTTTGATGCTTTGCTCAGCGGCTCCTCGGCGTCTGACGTCAAGTATAAAAAAGACCGGAACTCAGGCAAAGTGCGACGCTTTCCTTCAAAATAAAAGTCATTTGCTGGGTATTAAAATAAATAACCTGAAGGTGTGGACACGTCACATCCTCACCTGTTGATTATTCATTTTATTTATTAGTTTTATTGTTCAGTTATTTAACAGAGACGGTGAACGTTCATAAAACATTAATAAAACGTTTCTGTAAATGTGACAGTTCCAGGTGAGGTCAGCCTCTTCATGTTTTAAAAAACAGGTTTGAGTCCAGATGGACTTCCTCCTCTGAAAATCTGATCCTGAAACAAACATTTATCATTCAGCACCAGAGTCCTGAGTCCTGGTCCTGGTCCTGGTCCTGAGTCCTGGTTCTGGTTCTGGTTCCGGTTCTGGTTCCCCCATGTGGAGCCACACCAACCAAACAACGTTGAATTCACTCAGTATTAAAAAGTATTTGATTGATTTTTGTTCAGTTGAACATTTAGTTCTGACGTTTGATAGAAAAGTGTTATTTTATTAAAACAGTTCATTCTTTCTGTTTGTGAGTTAAATTGTTTTTATATTCTGCCCTGCTTTAGCTCTAATGAGGCTACTGAAGTTTTATTTTGAAATCCGCCACCGGAAGTGTGATCGTTACCGTGGCCGGTGAGCTGACAGGTGTGAAGTAGTGAGGAGGCGTACCGGAAGAAAGTGAAGAAGAAAACAAGTGATGAATGTTTCCACACGGAGGCGTCAGTCCGCTCACCGCAGAGAGACACCCGGACCGGGACTACCAAGTACCTTTGGTCCGTGTCGGAGGAGTCCGGACGTGTTCCGGTGAACTCTGTGGATTCTGCCCGCAGTCAGAGCGCTGTTTGGGGGCTGACGCACCAGCAGGAGGGGGGGTGGGGGGCTGTCACAGTAGGCTAGGCTAGGCTAGGCTAGCTGATTAGCACGCTAGGCTAACAGCTTCAGCCCCCAGCAAACCGTGAACCCGGAGAAACTTTGAGGAGTCTGAAACACGAGCGGCGAAACACGGGCAGCGGGTCGGTGTTTAAACGGCCGCTCCGGAACCGACTGACGGCATAAAATGGACTATTTTACCGCCAAAAAGCTGTTAGCCTGGCAGCCTTAGCATCGCTAGTTAGCGTGCTAGTTAGCTCCCGTCAGCTAACAGGCTCTGACAGGATGTACCGGACATAAAGTCACTTCATGGACACGCAGACTCATTAAACTCATTTATATGCTAACAATAAGATATTAGACTTTAATCAACATTAGCATATTAATTAGCACTAAGTTGTGTTCGCCTGTTGTGGTGTCTGACACATAAATGGACTTGTTCGGGGTGTTTGTCGGACGTGTTTTCCCGGGCTGAGCTAACTTTATCTCGGCTGTCGGTGAGTGGTTTTGTTAGCATGGAGCGACGGAAGCCCGGCGGCAGCAGCAGCAGCTCGGAGCCGTTACATAACGCCAGCAGGTCGCGGGAGAAGCTGCTGAACGTCGCCTCCTCTGTCCGGCTCTGACAGCTATACACCGCTCCGACACACAGACAGACAGACAGACAGACGACCACAACAACACAGCAGCATGGAGGAGGTGTGAGCCCGCTGCAGAGACGGACAACAGACCAACATTAACGTGAAGATGGAGTCAAACCCGCTGATAAACGGTGAGAGACGCTGCTGATGGAGGTGTGTGTGTGTGTTTTTCTATGCAGTTTGGAGGGAAGCAGCAGCAGCAGCGTTGCAACAGGTGTGTGCCTGCAGCAGCCTGCAGCTGTGTGTGTGTGTGTGTGTGTGTGTGAGTGAAAGAGGAGAAGGTTTCCCTTCTCTGTAAGTCGCTTTGGATAAAAGCGTCTGCTAAATGACTAAATGTAATGTGTGTGTGTGTGTGTGTGTTCAGGTGTGTGTTACAGCAGGTATTATGATGCTGAATGCTGGTTGGATCTCTTTGTTTGCTCGCTGCAGCGTGTACAGACCTGCAGCTTGAGGACAGGTCTACACTGAACCAGGTGAATGTGAGAATGCAGGTGTGTTTTCCCTCCTCACTGAGGCACCTGAACCAGGACTGCAGCCATGACTGTGAGGTCATTAGTCCTCACCTCAAGAAAAGTTTGAACACACGTCAGGAAGACTAAACTCTGTAAAGACACAGTAGAGTACAGTAAAGACAGTAGAGTGCAGTAAAGTCTAGTCTGTGATTGGAGGTTTCAGGGTCCTCGTTACAGACGTGATGTCGACTGTTATCATGGAGACAGGTGGAAGTCAGGGATGTAATACTCACATGTTGTCATGGCAACACTGACGCACTCTGATCTGATGTTAGTGTTTGTGAGATATGACATGATGATGAAGTGAAACACAGGAAGTACTACTGTTACTACAGTAGTGGGGTGGCTGTGGCTCAGGAGGTAGAGCGGGTTGTCCACTAATCAGATGATCGGTGGTTCGATCCCCGGCTCCTCCAGTCTGCAAGTGTTGTTTGACACTGTTACTGCTGACAGTACAGTACTATACACAGTAACAGTAGTATTGTTGTGTAGTTGTATTGTGTGTGTTTCAGTGTGTAAGAGTCCGTCTCTGTTGACATTTGTGTTGATTGGCTGACACACTGACAGGAAGTAGAAGCCACAGTGGAACAGGAAGTGGCCATGAAACCACGCTCTTCTTCTCTGGTGGAGAACGTGGTTTGTTCTTCAGCCTCTCTCTCCGTCAGCTCTGAGCACCGAGCACCAACAACATGAAGACACAAGGTGAAGCCGCCATGTTGGCTGGCTGTACGTCCAGCTGTGTGAGGCGGTCGATGCTTTGTCATTGAGTGTGTCATCATCAGCCGATGAGCTGAAACCAATCAGCTGATCAGTAGCTGATCTGTCCTAGATGAAGCCTCACAGGATGGACCTGTGTGCATGGACCTGTGTGGATGGACCTGTGTGCATGGACCTGTGTGCATGGACCTGTGTGGATGGACCTGTGTGGATGGACCTGTGTGCATGGCCCTGTGTGCATGGACCTGTGTGGATGGACCTGTGTGCATGGACCTGTGTGCATGGACCTGTGTGCATGGCCCTGTGTGCATGGACCTGTGTGCATGGACCTGTGTGCATGGACCTGTGTGCATGGACCTGTGTGCATGGACCTGTGTGCATGGACCTGTGTGCATGGACCTGTGTGGATGGACCTGTGTGCATGGACCTGTGTGGATGGACCTGTGAGCATAGCCCTGTGTGCATAGCCCTGTGTGCATAGCCCTGTGTGGATGGACCTGTGTGCATGGCCCTGTGTGGATGGACCTGTGTGCATGGACCTGTGTGCATAGCCCTGTGTGGATGGACCTGTGTGCATGGACCTGTGTGCATGGACCTGTGTGCATGGACCTGTGTGCATGGACCTGTGTGCATGGCCCTGTGTGCATGGACCTGTGTGCATGGACCTGTGTGCATGGACCTGTGTGCATGGACCTGTGTGCATAGCCCTGTGTGCATAGCCCTGTGTGGATGGACCTGTGTGCATGGACCTGTGTGCATGGACCTGTGTGGATGGCCCTGTGTGGATGGACCTGTGTGCATGGACCTGTGTGCATAGCCCTGTGTGGATGGACCTGTGTGCATGGACCTGTGTGCATGGACCTGTGTGCATGGACCTGTGTGCATGGACCTGTGTGCATGGACCTGTGTGCATGGCCCTGTGTGGATGGACCTGTGTGCATGGACCTGTGTGCATGGCCCTGTGTGGATGGACCTGTGTGCATAGCCCTGTGTGCATGGACCTGTGTGCATAGTGTGTGCATAGCCCTGTGTGCATGGACCTGTGTGCATGGCCTGTGTGCATGGACCTGTGTGCATGGCCCTGTGTGGATGGACCTGTGTGGATGGACCTGTGTGCATAGCCCTGTGTGCATAGCCCTGTGTGCATAGCCCTGTGTGCATGGACCTGTGTGCATGGACCTGTGTGCATGGACCTGTGTGCATGGACCTGTGTGCATGGACCTGTGTGGATGGACCTGTGTGTTTCGGGACAGTTCTGACCCAGAGGGCTGTAGAATCATTTCATCAGCTCTCTGCTGTGATTTATTGAATCATCATGTTTCATTGTCTTTGTTGACTGTCAAACATCAACAATGTTCTGACGTTTCAGTGTCTGACCGATCAGCTAGCTGTACTAATGCTAATGCTGAATGAGCTGGAAGGACACGGTGACGTAACCATGGTTACAGCTGTAGCCATGGTAACCGTAGACAACAAAGATGGAGAGGCTGAAGCTGAGACAGATCACAGACATGAGGCTGTTTCAATGTTTAATGAATGTTCGACATCAGTGAGTCTGTTGAAGTGCCTTTGAGCAGGGCAGCAGCTCTCTCTCTCTCTCTCTCTCTGTTCATTCCTCTCTCGCCCGCCGTCCCTCTCCCTTGGTTACCATTGATGAAAGGTCTCTCACCATGGCGATGGTTTCCAGGGTGTGTGATAGGTTAGTTGTGTAACAGGTCAGCCAATGATAATGAGGCTCATTTACATAAAGTCTGTGTCGGTGTAATCTGTCGAGCTGCTGCTCTCTAATACACCCTGTCTGTCTGTCTGTCTGTGTACCTGTCTGTCTGTCTGCCTGTCTGTCTGCCTGCCTGTCTGTCTGTGTACCTGTCTGTCTGTCTGTCTGCCTGCCTGCCTGCCTGTCTGTGTACCTGCCTGTCTGTCTGTGTACCTGTCTGTCTGTCTGTCTGTCTGTCTGTCTGCCTGTCTGTCTGCCTGTCTGTCTGTGTACCTGTCTGCCTGCCTGTCTGTCTGTCTGCCTGTCTGTCTGCCTGTCTGTCAGCCTGTCTGTCAGCCTGCCTACCTGTCTGTCTGTACCTCGGTGGTGTTGTGTCACAGCTGCTCTGTGTTAATATCAGACATGTATGTGAGAAGTTTGGTGTGTTTGTAAAATAAAGTTTTGGGTTGGTTTGATTTTCATACCCCCCCCCCCCCCCCCCAAGCCATGGACCCCTCCATCACGCTGTGGCAGTTCCTGCTCCACCTGCTGGAGGACCAGCGGCAGCGTCACCTGATCTCCTGGACAGGTGAGGACGGAGAGTTCAAGCTGCTGGACGCCGAGGAGGTCGCCCGACTGTGGGGGCTCCGCAAGAACAAGCACAACATGAACTACGACAAGCTGAGCCGAGCACTGCGGTACTACTACGACAAGGTACTACACACTACTACTACGACAAGGTACTACACACTACTACTACTACGACAAGGTACTACACACTACTACTACTACGACAAGGTACTACACACTAGTACTACTACGACAAGGTACTACACACTACTACTACGACAAGGTACTACACACTACTACTACTACGACAAGGTACTACACACTACTACTACTACGACAAGGTACTACACACTACTACTACGACAAGGTACTACACACTACTACTACGACAAGGTACTACACACTACTACTACTACGACAAGGTACTACACACTACTACTACTACCACAAATTACTACACACTACTACTACTATGACAAGGTACTACACACTACTACTACTACGACAAGGTACTACACACTAGTACTACTACGACAAGGTACTACACACTACTACTACGACAAGGTACTACACACTACTACTACTACGACAAGGTACTACACACTACTACTACTACGACAAGGTACTACACACTACTACTACGACAAGGTACTACACACTACTACTACGACAAGGTACTACACACTACTACTACTACGACAAGGTACTACACACTACTACTACTACCACAAATTACTACACACTACTACTACTACCACAAGGTACTACACACTACTACTACTATGACAAGGTACTACACACTACTACTACTATGACAAGGTACTACACACTACTACTACTATGACAAGGTACTACACACTACTACTACTACTACTACCACAAATTACTACACACTACTACTACTACCACAAGGTACTACACACTACTACTACTACTACCACAAATTACTACACACTACTACTACTATGACAAGGTACTACACACTACTACTACCACAAATTACTACACACTACTACTACTATGACAAGGTACTACACACTACTACTACTACCACAAATTACTACACACTACTACTACCACAAATTACTACACACTACTACTACCACAAGGTACTACACACTACTACTACTACTATGACAAGTTACTACACACTACTACTACCACAAGGTACTACACACTGCTACTACACACTACTACTACTACTATGACAAGGTACTACACACTACTACTACCACAAATTACTACACACTACTACTACTATGACAAGGTACTACACACTACTACTACCACAAATTACTACACACTACTACTATGACAAGGTACTACACACTACTACTATGAGAAGGTGCTACACACTACTACTACTATGACAAGTTACTACACACTACTACTACCACAAGGTACTACACACTGCTACTACACACTACTACTACTACTATGACAAGGTACTACACACTACTACTACACACTACTACTACTACTATGACAAGGTACTACACACTACTACTACTATGAGAAGGTGCTACACACTACTACTACACACTACTACTACTACTATGACAAGGTACTACACACTACTACTACTATGACAAGGTACTACACACTGCTACTACACACTACTACTACTACTATGACAAGGTACTACACACTACTACTACACACTACTACTACTACTATGACAAGGTACTACACACTACTACTACTATGACAAGGTACTACACACTGCTACTACACACTACTACTACTACTATGACAAGGTACTACACACTACTACTACTATGAGAAGGTGCTACACACTACTACTACTATGACAAGTTACTACACACTACTACTACCACAAGGTACTACACACTGCTACTACACACTACTACTACTACTATGACAAGTTACTACACACTACTACTACCACAAGGTACTACACACTGCTACTACACACTACTACTACTACTATGACAAGGTACTACACACTACTACTACCACAAATTACTACACACTACTACTACTATGACAAGGTACTACACACTACTACTACCACAAATTACTACACACTACTACTACTACTATGACAAGGTACTACACACTACTACTACCACAAATTACTACACACTACTACTACCACAAATTACTACACACTACTACTACTACGACAAGGTACTACACACTACTACTACTACTATGAGAAGGTGCTACACACTACTACTGATACTACACAAGAATACACAACATGAACTACAACAAGCTGAGCTACTATAATTAGTACCTGTATAGTACTACAATGAAGTACTACTGCTCATGCAACTGCTGTTAATACTGCTGTTTGTACTTTGATTGCGCCCCCTCGCCTCACCTGGTTCAGAACATCATCAAGAAGGTGAGCGGGCAGAAGTTTGTCTACAAGTTCGTCAGTCAGCCCGACCCGTCCGTACCTGAGGGGGTCCGCAATGGAGACGAGGCCCAGCGGAGGGACGGCGACCCAAACAGCCAATCAAAAGGCCTCGGGGGCGTGACCTCAACCTGTCCGTCAAAGGGTTTACCACAGGTACACACAGTCACATGACTATGATGTTTAATCTGTGAGTTGATTGGCATCTGTCTTGATTGATTGGCGTCTGTACTGATTGATTGGCGTCTGTACTGATTGATTGGCGTCTGTACTGATTGATTGGCGTCTGTACTGATTGATTGGCGTCTGTACTGATCCCCAGCGCTCGTCGCCCAGCAGCTCTCAGAAGAGCTCCCGTAACGACTACATGAAGTCTGGCCTCTACTCCACCTTCACCATCCAATCACTGCAGGCTTCACCCAACCCACGGCCAATCAAGACAGAGCTGCTGCTCCAACAAGACCCCGCCCCCAAGGTCGATCGCATGCCCAGAGAGGTGAGAGAGAGAGAGACCCCGACCTTTCCCCTGACGCCACCTACAGGACAGAAATGTCATGACAGCTTATTATTTGTACACTGCAGAACATTAAAGTGAAATGTTTAAACATGTTGAACGTTTGTACAACATTTAAAACACGTCTAAAAAATGTTCAGCACCTCCATGCTTCACGGTGGGAACCACACATGCAGTTTAATGACTCCTCTATCCTGATGTGTCCTCCTCCTCTTCCTCTTCCTCTTCCTCAGGTCTGTGTCCTGTCAGAGTCTAAGTCCTCTCCGTCAGTAGGTGGCGCAGTTGACTCTGCTCTGCAGGTGATCGTCACTCAGGCGTCTCCCTGTCCGACCCCGGCTCTCAGCCCGCAGATACCAGCCAACACCGCCAGCCAATCACAGGTGAGTATGAGGCCCCGCCCCCTGCTCCGTCACTTTGTATATTAATTTCGATCAATAAAATTAATGTGTTTTCTCTATTTATCATAAAAATAAACAATAATTCACATTTCATTCATATAATCATGATGAAGATGACCAACTGTAGCTGACTGTTACCGACTGTTACTGACTGTAGCGGATTGTTACCGACTGTAGCTGACTGTTACTGACTGTAGCTGACTGTTACTGACTGTTACTGACTGTAGCGGATTGTTACCGACTGTAGCTGACTGTTACTGACTGTAGCGGATTGTTACCGACTGTAGCGGACTGTTACCGACTGTAGCGGACTGTTACCGACTGTTACTGACTGTAGCGGATTGTTACCGACTGTAGCTGACTGTTACCGACTGTAGCTGACTGTTACCGACTGTAGCTGACTGTTACCGACTGTTACTGACTGTAGCGGATTGTTACCGACTGTAGCTGACTGTTACCGACTGTAGCTGACTGTAGCGGACTGTTACCGACTGTAGCGGACTGTTACCGACTGTAGCTGACTGTAGCGGACTGTTACCGACTGTAGCGGACTGTTACCGACTGTAGCTGACTGTAGCTGACTGTTACCGACTGTAGCGGATTGTTACCGACTGTAGCGGACTGTTACCGACTGTAGCTGACCTCTTTGTGGTCTTTGTCTCTCCTTTCTTGATGAACTTTGGTTGTTGTTCGAAGATGAAGAGCGTTGTTGAGTGTCCTCAGCCCGGCAGCGGTCTGAACTCGACCCGTGTTAAATGTCCTTGTCTCTCTCTTTTTTTCCCAGAATCCTCCTGGCGAGCCTCCTCACATTTATCTCACCAGTGTGGGGGACCCGTCCTCCCTCACCCCTCTCATCCCTCTGGGTCCCGTTGGAGGGGCGGTGAGTCCCGTCCCTCCCCCCCATATGTCGATGGGCCCTCAGGGGCCTCAGCAGGACGACTGCTTCCCCCCTCACTCCCACGCCACTCCTCACCCGACTCACCCCCCGCCCGTGTTTGTCATCATCAACCCCCCTCCTCCCTCTCAGCAGCAGCAGCAGCAGCAGGCAGCCATGACGGCCGCTCCCCCCGCTGTGGCTCCTCCCCCCAGCCGCCCCCCCCCTCCCCCCATCGTCATCAAGAAGGAGAGCCTGCCATCAGAGAAGGAGCTGCTGGAGATGGTGAGCATGGAGGAGAAACAGGTGGAGGAGGTGAGAGGTGTCCTGCTCTCTGCTGAGTCCAGCTTTCTGCTGAGTTGTGGTTCAGACTGATGACTCATGGCGTCTCTCCTTCTAGGTCCCTCAGCTGATCTGCGGGTCGGTGGAACCAGAGTCCTCCCTGACCATCGTGGAGAGCCCGCCCCCTCCCTGCATGGAGTCTGGGGTCGGAGGTCAGCCTGCAGGGGAGGGTGGGGCGGAGAGCCAGGGCGAGGACACGCCCACAGGTAACAGGAAATGACTATGGACCTTCTCCATCGCTTGCTCTACTTAATGTTCAGGTTCTGGTTCTGGTTCTGGTTCTGGTCTCAGGTGTCTGTGTGTCCTCAGGTCCCTCCGTCCCTCCTGTGGTCTCCTCCTCAGCAGTGACCTCCCCGGTCACCTGCTCCTCCTCGTCAGACTCCGCCCCCCCCAAACCAAAGAAGCCTCGAGGTCTGGAGCTGCCGTCATCGCCCTCCCTCCCCCCCGGCCTGTCCCTGGATAAGGTCTGACCTCTGACCTCTGACCTCACATGTCAGTGATCAATAATCAATCAATAACAGGTGATGACATCACTTCCTGTTTCCTCTGCAGGTCAATGCAGCTGTTAACAGTCTGCTGGCTCCTGGATCAGCGACCAACACGCTAACCCCGACCGTCATCACCTCCCACGCCCTGGTACACACCCACCTGTCCGTCTGCACACCTGTCTGTCTGTCTGCACACCTGTCTGTACACCTGTCTGTACACCTGTCTGTCTGTCTGCACACCTGTCTGTCTGTCTGTACACCCGTCTGTCTGTCTGCACACCTGTCTGTCTGTCTGTCTGTACACCTGTCTGTCTGTCTGCACACCTGTCTGTACAACTGTCGGTCTGTACAACTGTCTGTCTGTACAACTGTCTGTCTGCACACCTGTCTGTCTGTCTGTACACCTGTCTATCTGTCTGTACACCTGTCTGTCTGTCTGTACACCTGTCTGTCTGTCTGTCTGTTTGTCTGTCTGCACACCTGTCTGTCTGTCTGTCTGTCTGCACACCTGTCTGTCTGTACACCTGTCTGTCTGTGATTCTGATGGTTCTGTTCTGTCCGTCCGTCCAGACTCCGGTCCTGTTGACTCCGAGTCCTCTTCCCTCGACGATCCACTTCTGGAGCACGCTCAGTCCGATCGCTCCTCGCTCTCCGGCCAAACTCTCCTTCCAGGTAAACGCTGAGCTCGCTGTGTCGCCATGGTGATGACAGACAGACAGACAACACGTTGATGTCTCACAGTGTGAACAGCTGTCTGTCTGTGTTACATTGATCTTTATCGAGAACGTAAATGGAACATAAAACAAACATTGTCTGACAAAAGAGGAAGTTATTCTGAAGGCTTTTATTGTGAAACATCTGCAGGAAGTGGAAGTCAGTGAAAACACAAACGTAGAAATACAAGACCGTGACCCGCCAAAATAAGACTTCAGGGTGTAGATGTGTGTAGATTTAACATCATAAATAATCTGATCTGTGTTCAGTCAAAGTTTATTACACGCCTGAATGTGTACTGCAGTGACACACACACACAAACACACACACACACACACACACACACACACACACACACACACACACGCACACACACACACACACACACTGGGCTGTACCTGGTCCAGGTCTCTCACAGAGTCTCCATCTGTTCACTGACACCAGATCAGTTCAAATCATGAACACAACCGCCAACACATCCTCTGTCCTCCTTCTGACAGTCAGTTCTGGTCCGATGGTCCGGTCTGGACTGGGTTCAGTTTGTAGTCTGGATCCACAGAACCAGACAGCTGTTTGTCAGCGTGTGACATCACAGCTCATGAATATATAATTAATAATTAATCACATGAATGATTTCAGTGGATTCAAAGAGACTTCCTGTAGTGTAGTACAGGTGTGTGTGTGTGTGTGTGTGTGTGTGTGTGTGTGTGTGTGTGTGTGTGTGTCGCCTCCTTGTGGTTCAGCTGTAAATTACAGGATGAGACCACACAGGTATTCTTAACCTGTTTCCACTGCAGGAAGTGACCCGCTGGACTAAACCTGGAAGTATGAAGTGACATTAAATAAAAATACTGCAGTAAAAGTACGTCAGGTGTGTACCTGTGTTAATGCAGTACCTTGATGACATCATCGTGTCTCTGTGTGTCCCCTTCAGTTTCCCTCTAACGGCAGTAATCAGATCCACATCCCGGCTCTGAGCGTGGACGGCCTGTCCACCCCCGTGGTTCTCTCCCCCGGACCCCAGAAACCCTGAGCTCCCTGCCCGCCTCGCACAGCTCCTCACTGGGCACAGAACTCGCCTCGCCTCCTGGAGGGTCGGACCAGGAACCAGGTAGACTTTGGGCCGAGTGGCCCGGCCGGCAAGGCCGGAGGGTTAGATGGTTTATGGACCTTTGAACAGCCGGAGACTCCTCGCTCAGCAGACAGATGTCTGTTTGAATGTTTTAAGACGTGGAGCTCCGCCTCTTCCTCCTTTAACCCCGCCCCTCATTTCTTTGAGCGCTCGAACACTACGATGAGGGGGTGGAGAAAACAAACGCTTCTCTGCAGACATGAGGTGGATTTCTGTTTTTGTGTTGGACTGTTCTGAGATCAGACTAACTGGAACCGGTTCACAGTTTTTACTGGAGTTCTGATCGATGGGCTGATCGAGCTCGACTCGACTCGGAAAGACTTTTTTTTTGACCTGAGCCTCATTAATATTCATGAGCTCGTTTTCTCTTTTCTCGTCTGTTTTTTTAATGAGTGCTTATTTATTTCAGCAGATTCTTGAAGATCTGACTGGTTCTGGTTCTGGTGTCGTCGTGGCTCCAGACTGTCCTGGGTGCGCTTGATTTTCACTCCCAGATGAACATTTTATAAACTTTGCCTGCTGGATTTTTGCTTTGCTCTGATTGGCCGCCTCCTTTCTCCTTATGCATGGCCTGTCATTGGACTGAACTCCTCCACCCAGTTTGAAGTGACCAATCACAGAGGAGGGCTCACGATGATGATGATGATGCTGATGATGATGCTGCCACGTTCTTGGTCTCTTGTATATTTTAGTCACATTCCTTCAGACGATCGTTTTAAAGTCAGCGTTCATTCCGACGTTTGCTGATTGTTTTTCTGCGTTTTGTTCCTGAAGCCTCGGATTCACCGCATTTCATCTGCAGCCACGGTGCCACAAGTTTCCATGGAAACGCTCGTCTTTAATCTGAGACTCCGAGTCTCAGGCTTCGGTTAACGTGACGACTGAGCAGACTTCTCAGACGAGACGCCACATTTGTTAACTTTTCCCTCCGCTGAGGTGAGGTGAGTCTGTAGAAGTCCAATCGACTGGCAGACGTCTCTTATAGTCTCAGATTCTTCTTAAAAGGTCCGGTCTGTAGAATTTAGCGCCATCTAGTGGTGAAGTTTCAGATTGCAACCAACTGAAAACCCCTCACCTCTCCCTCTCAGTTGAAGCATGCAGGAAAAATGTGAATGGTTCTACGTCTGCGTTTGTTTTGAGCCTTCTGGGCTGCTGCAGGAACAACGTGGTTCAACATGGCGGACTCTGTGAAGCTAAAGTAACATAACGGGTGAACACACTCCGTCAGTGAGACATCGGCCCTTTAAGAAGGTGAATGACATCAGGAGTGACTTGGTGGCCATCTTTGTTATCACGAATGCTCCAAATCTTCATTTATTTATGTAAATAACAAAAACAGCAGCTCCAACGTGCCGCGTCGCTGAAGCTCGCCGCGTCGCTGAAGCTCGCTGTGACGTGCCACGTCGCTGAAGCTCACCACTTCGCTGAAGCTCGCCACTTCGCTGAAGCTCGCCGCGTCGCTGAAGCTCGCCACTTCGCTGAAGCTCACCGCGTCGCTGAAGCTCGCCGCGTCGCTGCAGCTTGTCGTGACGTGCCGCGTCGCTGAAGCTCACCACTTCGCTGAAGCTCGCCACTTCGCTGAAGCTCACCGCGTCGCTGAAGCTCGCCGCGTCGCTGCAGCTTGTCGTGACGTGCCGCGTCGCTGAAGCTCACCGTGACGTGAATCTTGTGGCGTCGTCAGAAGCTGCAGATTGATTTTTATATTTTACTGAAGTTTCCGGACTCGTCTGGACGGACTCTCTGGTTCTTCTTACAGACTGTTGTTGATGTTGTTGTTGTTGCTCTTTCTGATGCTAGCTGAGCTCTGTGGTTGCCACGGTAACCACGCCCCCCCCCCCGACTGTTGCCGACCTGCAGGTTGTTGCTGTTATTGTTGCTGCGGAGCCGAAAGCTCCTCGTGATGACGCTATTGACGTATTTCTATGCTTCTGTGTGTGACGCTGAGGCTGCTGACACACACACGTTTACACACACACACACACACACACGTTTACACACACACACACATCAGGAGCTGAGTGAAGCTGAACGTTGGTTCGTGTTGAAGTTTTAAATTCGTTCCTCTTTTTTCGTCCAATCAGAGACGGCGTGTTCAGCCTCAGCTCGGCTCCTGGCGCTGTGATTTCCCAGCCTCAGCGGTGCCTGTAAACGCAGCACTAAGCCATCGTTGGACTGTTCTCGTCACAGCATGACTCTATTTTTCTACGACGTGTTTTTACGGAGCGACGAAGCCTTAACCAATCAGAGCTGCAGCATCGTTTGTTCATGGCTCGCCGCCGTGAGGAAGAAGAAGAAGCCATTTTTAGTCAAAGAGCTTTGAGTCGACATGTTTAACGTTTCTCTCACCAGCAGAACATGAAGAATGTTTTTATATTGATCCGTAACCGCGTTGCATTCTGGGTAATGTCCAGACTCCATTTTTTAAAGTCGCCGCCACGTCTGCTGGAACTACACTGTAAAAAATGATGTGCCAGGTGGAATCATGGGTAATAAAGAGTGACATCAGTTTCTGATCGACTTGTGTCGTGATGTCATCATTCACTCGACCAATCAGAGCTCATTAAAATGAATTAAAGTCGTCTCATGTTGATTAATCACTGACGGTTAACCGGCGATGTTCAGTCACATCTGATCGTTGACACTTCATGACCTCACCAATATGCTAATGAGAACATGATGATTTATCGATCTGGTACCTTCAGTGGATCAGAACAACGTGGATTTAATGTGCAGATGATCCGGGTCAGAGACCAGAACCTGGTCTACGACGGACCGGGTCAGACTTATGGCACTAGTTGTTGATCAGTTGTGTCCGTAACAACACAGACGAGATTTAATTAGAAAGACCTGATTTGAGTTTCAAGGACTTTTTAAGCACTTTGTTCAAAGTTTTCAAGGTATTCCAGGACTTGATTACCAGCCGATGAAACAAACAAACCGTTCATGTAGATGTTCTGGAGTCTGATGAATCTTTAGTGTCGTCATAGCGACAGGCGCGTCGTCATGACAATGAAAACTTGCACATCATTTTTCACCGTTGTCTCGGTGATCCAGCGCCCGCAGAGCTCTCATTGGCTCCCGCTTTGGTCACATGTTTAACTGCTCCTCGATGATGTCGATAACTTTGAATCTGTTTGTTAGAGCTTCCTGTCTGACCGCTGCAAAGTTTTAGAGTTCAACATCTGGAGCTCTGATTGGATGATTCTTACAGCAATGCATCCTGGGACGCAGACAGCTCTGTGTGTTTTCACGTGGACAAAAGTTTGTGGACGGAAGTAAAGGACAAAAAGGAAACAATGAAGTCACAAAAATGTTTGAAAGGTTCGATTCTGATAGAGAGGCTGTTAGCTCTGTTAGCTACATGTTAGCTCCATGTTAGCTCTGTTAGCTACATGTTAGCTCCATGTTAGCTCTGTTAGCTACATGTTAGCTCCATGTTAGCTACATGTTAGCTCCATGTTAGCTTTGTTAGCTCTATGTTAGCTCCATGTTAGCTCTGTTAGCTACATGTTAGCTTTGTTAGCTCCATGTTAGCTACATGTTAGCTTTGTTAGCTACATGTTAGCTCTGTTAGTGCGCGTTCAGACAGGGACAGGCAAACCGGCAACCGGTGGTGGGGAAGTGCGGTGGTGGGGGGGTGAGGGGAGCTGAGGTGTGTTGCTGTGGGCGTGTCTATACCTGCTGAATGTAACCGCTGTGAAACAATCAGGAAATAACGTTTTATTTCTCTGATTAATGACAGCTTTATCGAGGCCGGCGCTCGCTCTCTGTGTTGTTACTCTGTCTCTCTACCAAAGCTCTCTCTCTCTCTCTCTCTCTCTCTCTCTCTCTCTCTCTCTCTCTCTCTCTCTCTCTCTCTCTCCCCCTCCCTCTCACGTTTTTTGCGGCGACGCCTGCGTTGTGGTCTGCCGGTGCGGAAACGCACGACCCCCATTGAAAATGAATTGAAAAAACGCCGCCGGCGTCCGTTTTGCCTGTCCCTGTCTGAACGCCCACTTAGCTCCATGTTAGCTCTGTTAGGTCTATGTTAGCTACATGATACCTATGTTAGCTACATGTTAGCTATGTTAGCTCTATGTTAGCTACATGTTAGCTCTGTTAGGTCTATGTTAGCTACATGATACCTATGTTAGCTACATGTTAGCTCTGTTAGCTCTATGTTAGCTACATGTTAGCTCTGTTAGCTACATGTTAGCTCTATGTTAGCTACATGTTACCTCTGTTAGCTACATGTTAGCTCCATTGTTAGCTCTGTTAACACCATAGTTAGTTCTGTGTTAGCTACATAGTTAGCTCTGTAAGCTCCATGGTTAGCTGTGTTAGCTCAGCCTAGCAGCAGCTGTATTCCTGTTAGTTTGAGTTAGCGGTGGTTACTCTTTACTTCCTTTGTCACAAACTGTGTCTGTCCACTGCAGGGGGCCACGCCGTGACTGTCCAATGTGTTAACAGACTGAGGGTCGTTAACACATCTGTCATGTCTGACCTCGTCCTCCATGTTTATATTTAAACATCACGTGTCCCATGATGCTTTGCAGCGTGATGTCATCAGACAGGAAGCTCGTTGATCTTGAATTGTAAACATGTTTTTGTATCGTGACTCTTTCTGTACATAAAATCTATAATCTGAACATATGAATATATTCTGACCAGTGTTTACTGACGTGTTGTTTATGTGGCCTGTCCTCGCCGTCAGAGCCAGCATGGCCCCGCCCCTCCTCACCTGTGATTGGCTGAGGAGTTTATTGATGTAAAGGGGCGGGGCCTGCTTTTATTTTTCTGAGACAGAGTTCTACATGTTCCACGTGTCGATGACTGGAGACATTAAAAACTATTTTTATCAACACGTGTGTTTCTGTTGGTGTACACACACACACACACACACACACACGTAGTCTCCGTGACGTCCCCGCAGACTGTCTAAAACCTGGACGTAGTCTCTGTTGTTTTCAGAATCTGCTGACTCATCGGTGATGACCTGATGTCTGATCAATGACAGCCTGCAGAGCTGTCGTCATGGTGACCACACACCTGAATATGATTTGTCATCTGTTGACAAACATGAACAGGAAGTGTGTTCATTTTTTTTTTTGTTTGTGTGTTTTATTTTAGAGTTGTAACATCATTTCTAAATGAGATCTAGCATGTCCGTGTCTCTATTATTTATTTCAAGCTTTATTTCAATTTACAATGTGTCACACATTTCAATTTGAAATGAAATTTACATCAATTTCCAAAGAACTCATTTGAGGAAAAAAAACATTTGCTTGCATTTAAAACAGTACAAGCTTACAACATATCAAACAGGTAAAATAAATACAAATAATAATTATAGGGGTTGACATTTCAACATAGTGCTTCAAGCGTGTTTAAGAACACAGGACTGTAAACTCAAAGAGCAAGAGACTCTGACATTGTTTCATACAACTCATTTATAGACTGATTTTCCTCCGATAACACCTTTAGGGATGTTATATAGTTTTTAATTTCATTCTTAAAACAGTTTATGGTGGGCTTGCTGTTGTTCCATTTATTCTTGTGTATATGATACTTTCCCATAATGAAAATAATGTTCACCATTTTGGATACCTTTTTTGACAGACCATCCATAAACCATCGATGAACATCTTTCCAAAACATCATTGTGACTGAACAAGAGAAAAAAAGGTGTTCAATTGTTTCGTGTTCTGTCATACAAAAAACACACGGATTAGAGTTTCAGCAGCAGGATAAATATTATTTATTAATTTGAACTGGATTTCTTTTACCTTGGGTGAAATTGGCCATTTAAGATAGCTACAGTAAGTTTTTATTAATGTAACTTCATTATCTGTTATCTTTATTTTCGTTGACTTTTTGATATCGTGGAATAGCTTTTCTTTAAACACTTCCAAGTACTTTGTTGTTACATTTTTTTCACCAAATTTCAATTCACCAATTTTTAAATCAGGTCGTTTAACAGACACGTTTGAATTTGTGAGGATATTTTTAATCATGTATTTTAAGGGAAGTGGAATAGCTCTACGGATTTGATTAAATTCTCTATAAGAGCATTTTAAATTAAACTTTTCTACAAGGAAGTGTGTTCATGTTTCAGAAAGGTAGACAGACTGCACCTGTTCGTGTCCTCGCTGAGTTTATTAAAGTGCAGAAGAAGAATTCAGCGAACTCTTCCAGATGTTTTAATATTTAAAGTTCTTTTCATGTTTTTATTTTCATGTTTCATTCTGTGTAAAATAATCTGCAGCTGTCAGCTGACGTACAAACACTGACCTGAACTCTGCTACACATGTTCTTTGGAACTTGTAGTTCTCCACGCTGCCATCAGAGGTCACTGAAGAGTTTAAATGTCCTGATCATCAGGAACAATAGAAGAAGAATATTAATAATAATAATAATAATAATAATAATCTATGTTAGACTGTCACTGATTCAGAGTTATTAAAGTTTCTTTTGTCCAGGCGTGCTGTGACTGAAACTCTTTTAGATCTACGATAACCGACAGGAACATGAACGTCACCACCTGATGACACGTGAAGGCGTGTTTGTGCTGTTTCCTGTTTCCTGTTTCCTGTTTCCTTTCTTTCACTGTAACATTTAAAATACTTTATTCTGTAAAAACTCATCAAATATTTCAAATATTTCATGTTTGATTTGATTCTCAAGAAACTAAAAAAACAAATGGCCGCTCTCCTTCATGACAGCCCCGCCCCCCGTTGGTTACTGTTGCTAAGGCTGTCAGAGCCTCCTTTTGAACACACCTGTCATCAAAACGTTCTCAGGTAAATGTCACACCTGCTCAGCTGTGATTGGACCGCTGGTGTGTAGTTCAGGACACACACACACACACACACACACACACACTGTGTGTAGGTGTGTGTGTGTGTGTGTGTGTGTGTGTGTACAGTAACAACGACTCAGATTTACTGGATCAGTGACATCACTGATGATGTCATCAACTGTCTCATCTTCTTCTCTTGTTGTCATGGAGACGTCCCGTCTGTAACGTGACATCACACTGATTGATCAGTTTGACTTCCTGTTCACTTCGGCTTCCAGCCAATCAGATGCTCAGATTGTCTTCACTGTTAAAACATCAGAATGTTACAGTAATAACTGATATTAAACACGTGACTCATCATAAGTTTAATAAATCTGAAAACTAATTCATGTAAATTAAATTATTTTAAATCATCACAGATTTAGTTTCTTTTTCAGTTTGTACGAATTAAATTATTATTTAGAATTTAATTTGAAAAAACTTGATGACGTCAGTGATGACATCACAGTGATGTCACCGTGTCATGAATTCAGATTCTGTTTGTTTGATTCTGTTTGTTGTGTGAAGAATTTAATTATTGTTATTATTAGTTATACTGTAGCTGTGTTGTTGTTGTTGTTGTTGTTGAGTCATTAAAGTTCTCACAGAGGACATGGGGGGGGGGGGGGTCTGGAGCATTACGTCATGTCACAGCCCCCCCTTACCCCCCCTCCATCGCTTCTGTACAGCATGCGTGCTCTAATTGGTCCGTCGTCCAGTGGCCTATGAAGCTGATTGGCTGATCCAGAGTCAGCTGCCGCGGAGCTGACAGACAGAGCAGGGAGGGATGCTTCAGATAAAAGCGGCAGCAGCGACACTCAGCTCGGCCTCAACTGGATCAACAAACCGGAGATCTCCCGCTTCTGCCGAACTCTACCGAACTCCACCGGACTCTGCCGGACTCTGCCGGACTCTGCGGGTTTCTGCCCGACTGTGAGCGGCCTGTGGGCTCGGAGCGGCTCGGAGCGGCTCGGAGCGGCTCGGAGCGGCTCGGAGCGGCGGGGCAGGAGGAGCTGCAGGCGGAGGAGCAAGGTGAGAACATGGGCGTCTGTCCTCCGGTTCAGCCCCGGACCGCGCGGTGCTGGTCCGGTTCTGAGGTTCGGGTCTGACTGCTGTGAGGTTTAATGTGGATGAATCTGATAAATACGACAGTCCCAGATCGCACCATCATCTTCATCTAGAAATTCAATCAAAGCACGTTATGACCTAAGGCGTGACGTCAGAGTGCACGCGGAATGTGATAGGGCGAAACATTAAAGTCTATCGATGACGTCATTGATCAGACAATATTTAATTACAACAAATCAAACCTCACGCGATGACATCATCACTGACCTGCAGCTGTTTTAAAGGGACAGGTCGACATTTTGTTTATTTTATTGTTCAGCACAGGGCGCTGTGCTAGCTTAGCTTAGCTTAGCTGAGCATAAAGACAGCTAACCAGCTCCTCTGATTAGCACGATTGTTGTAAAAACTAATTTCTTCATGACCAGCGTGTCCTTCCGCCCCAGAGAGCTCGGCTTTGGTCTGAACCTGAACCCGTGCTGGTTCCATCTGCCACACCACGGGCTAGTGCTTTGATCTTTGGGCTAGTAGTTTGATCTTTGGGCTAGTAGTTTGAGCTTTGGGCTAATAGTTTGATCTTTGGGCTAGTAATTTGATCTTTGGGCTAGTAGTTTGATCTTTGGGCTAGTAGTTTGATCTTTGGGCTAATAGTTTGAGCTTTGGGCTAGTAGTTTGAGCTTTGGGCTAGTAGTTTGAGCTTTGGGCTAGTAGTTTGATCTTTGGGCTAATAGTTTGAGCTTTGGGCTAGTAGTTTGAGCTTTGGGCTAGTAGTTTGAGCTTTGGGCTAGTAGTTTGAGCTTTGGGCTAGTAGTTTGAGCTTTGGGCTAATAGTTTGATCTTTGGGCTAGTAGTTTGATCTTTGGGCTAGTAGTTTGAGCTTTGGGCTAATAGTTTGATCTTTGGGCTAGTAGTTTGAGCTTTGGGCTAATAGTTTGAGCTTTGGGCTAATAGTTTGATCTTTGGGCTAGTAGTTTGAGCTTTGGGCTAGTAGTTTGAGCTTTGGGCTAATAGTTTGAGCTTTGGGCTAGTAGTTTGATCTTTGGGCTAGTAGTTTGAGCTTTGGGCTAATAGTTTGATCTTTGGGCATCACGTGGATTCATGGACAGATTGTATAGCCCAAAGTTACAAAACACATTTTGTGACTTTGGGCTATACAATCTGTACAGGGAGTGACACCCTCTGTCCTTACACCCTCTGTCCTTAGACCCTCTGTCCTTAGACCCTCGGTTCGAGTGAGGAAAAACTTGCCCACAAAAAACTTTTAACAGGGAAAAAAGTGGAAGAAACCTCAGGAAGAGCCACAGAGGAGAGATCCCTCTCCCAGGACGGACAGACGTGCAATAGATGTCACGTGTACAGAACAAGTCAGCAGAGACATATTGTACAATTACAATGAATGATAAAATGATTACAGTAGCAGTGGAACCTGTGATAGAGATAGAGAGACACAGATGTGATTTACAGAGTTTATGATGGACAGCATGTTCTTCTATCTTTCTGTCCACGTCCTCTGTGTGTTACTCACATTGGGACATTGATGTCGTCACACAGTCACGTTGTGAGGACTTGACGTCCTTTTGGGGGCAAAACAACGTGATCATGAATTATTGAAGTAAGGACTCCATGTAAGGTCAGTGTAACGTCCATGTAAGGTCAGTGTAACGTCCATGTAAGGTCAGTGTAACGTCCATGTAAGGTCAGTGTAACGTCCATGTAACGTCCTCTCAGGTGATGGACACATGATGGTGACTGTTTGGACCTGTCTTACTCACATTGTAGGTACGTGGATCTGTTTATGATCACTCACTGTGTGTGTGTGTGTGTGTGTGTGTGTGTGTGTGTGAGACTGCTCAGAGTTAATAAACCAGCTCCTCCCACTCTCCAATCACAGCTTCTTTACCAGGACACTTAACGAGGCGCTCGCAGCTCGTTCAATAATTAATATCACCTCATCAATATTCCATCTGTTTAGCAGCAGGAGGGGGAGGAGACATGGTTAGATGTCGGAGCAGAGAGATGAAGCTCGTCCGGTCTGTTAACAAGAAGGAGGAGGAAGAGGAGGAGGAGGAGGTTCAGATGTTTGAACCAGCTCTGTGCTGCGTTCAGGTTCAAACTGCTGCGTTCAGGTTCAAACTGCTGCGTTCAGGTTCAAACTGCTGCGTTCAAGTTCAAACTGCTGCGTTCAGGTTCAAACTGCTGCGTTCAAGTTCAAACTGCTGCGTTCGGGCGTGACAACTGTGACATCCAGCGTCCTGCAGATCATCATGAAGTTACCGTTGCTGATTAATCATATATCTTTGCCATAACTTGCTAATATGTTTCTATATGAGTGGACAGGAGGGTGAGCGACCATACCAGCTAACAAACACTTCATCTGACTTCTGTGACAGGTGGACAATATTCATTTATTATTTGAACTCTGACGTTGATGA
>OX336891.1:1295452-1322952 GCA_946959425.1 Argyrosomus regius | reverse complement strand
CAGCCAATCACACTGGAGTGCTGGGCGGACGCTGACCCCGCCCCCCAGTTCTACTGGGTGACGCCCACCGGAGACAAGGTGAGCCGAACCGGGCTCAGCAGCCGGACCGGACCGAGCACAGACCAACAGGGAATAATCTGTTGGGTCAGGATCACCTGATGTTACTCACCTGTACTGAAGTTTACCTGTCAGACAGTCAGAGGAGAGCGAACTGACACCAGAACCGTCCAGAACCGTGCTGTGGTGAACGGACTCTATTTGTTCTGATCGTTTCTTTCTTTCTTCTCTTCCTGTTCAGGTGAGCTCAGAGGCGATGGCTGCACCAATCATATCAGAGGAGGGGCGTGGCCTGAGCAGGAAGAAGAAGAAGCATCGCGTGTCGGAGCCCGGAGCGCTGGTGATCGAACACGCGGAGCCGTCAGACGCAGGTCAGAGGTCACGCCTCTGATCAGCTGATCCATCAGTTTGTGATGTCATACAGAGACAACAGGAAGTTGATTTGTTTTCTGATTGGCTCGTGTTCTCAGGTGTGTATACCTGCGTGGCGTGGAACATGGAGGGCGCCGACACAAAGAGCGTCTCCGTCTTCGTGGACTCTGTCGGCTGGTGGTGGAGCGAGGGGAGCCGGCCGGACTCTGAGCCCAGCAGAGAGCAGCCGTGGCCGGGGAACTCGTCTGCGGCGGCGGCCTCTCTGGTGGTTCTGGCGAAGGTGAACGCCTCGCGTATCTTTGTCGTCTGTTTCTGTCATCACAGCTCTGACAGCTTCCTGTTTCCTGTTTCCTGTGCAGGTGGTTCACGCCCAGTCGGTGGTGTTGGAGTGGAAGTTGTATCCCAGCAGAGGAGCCTCGTCTGCGGGTCAGAACCAGCAGGACTCCCCCCTCCCTCTGCCCCGCTGGATCAGCGCCACCGTGCACATCGACAACCCTCAGATCAGCTACACGGCCAAGGTGAGCACACGCCGCTGCACACGGGAACTACACGCAAACTATGTGCTGAGTTCACTGTCTGCAATAACAGTGGGAAAGTCTGTGGTTAGTTCACTGACATTATGTAAACTCCAGCTTCATGTCCTCAGAAACAAATGTTGATTGACAGGAAGTGATGTCACGTGATGTCACAGTAACTCCTCCCCCTCCTCTCCAGGTTCCTGTCGACGTTCAGGAGTATAACCTGACTCACCTCCTTCCTGCCACCGAGTACCACGTCTGCCTCACCGTCTCCTCCTCTCCTCCCTCCCCCCACCTCCCCCTCCTCCTCTCCCAGCTCCTCCCCCTCCCCCATCGCTCCCTCCTCCTCCTCCTCCTCCCCCGTCCACACTTCCTGTCTGAACGTCACCACGAAGGAGGCGGCGTTCTCGGTGGAGCTGGTGGCGTCGCAGCGCAGCAGTGTGGCGCTGGCGGCCGTCATGGGCTCCATGTTCGCTCTGTCCATCATGGCGCTGCTCGTCGTCTACATGGGCCGCCGCGTGCAGCAGCACAAGTCGTGCGGACACTCGCTGAAGAAGTACATCCAGCACGCCACGTCCATCCCGCTGAACGAGCTGTACCCGCCGCTTATCACGCTGTGGGAGAGCGAGGCCGAGAAGGACAAGGAGGAGAGGGAGGCGGGGGAGAGAGGGGAGGCGGGGGGGAGTCAGATCGACACCACAAAGACGTACATGTGGTAGCCGGAGGGACGACGGACGGATGCTCGAGGGGGTTTACGGAGGGACGAGGACGGAAAGACGAGAAACTGGACGGATAGCAGCAGAGACATGCAGGTCATGTGACTCAGTGAAGAGCCTGACAGACAAACAGAAGGGAGCAAAAACACACGACGACGCGCCTTCAGTCCAAAACGCGAGTCACAGAGCTCGTTTGTTTTTTCATGTTTTACATCTTTAATATAAAAATCCTGTTTCAGAATAAAGAAAAGAACCAAAATATATTATATAATAATATGTCTCCATGAATCAGACAAAATATTCACATCAGACTTTTTATTGTGTCGATCATTTTTTGAAGTTTGATTCAGTTTTTTTTTTTTTTCGTTCTTGATCCGTGAAACTGAAACCTTTGACCTTTGACCTTTGACCTGAGACTGAACCTGAAAACACTTTATTCATAAACTGATGCCTTTATTTTGAAATATCTAAGAATGCCGTTTTAAAATTTTCTTTTTAATTTTAAGTGAAAAATGTCAAAATATGACACAAAATTAATTTAAACGAGTTCTTTTAGTTTCTGATTTTAAAGATATTATTATTTCATTAATTAACAAAGATCAAATCTGATTTTAAAGTAAACAGGATTTTTGTGCTAAACGAGCTAAAATATGAAAAAACACCAGAACCAGAACTTTTCTCAGAGCTTCATGAACAGCTGGACTTCAGGTCGAGGACCGGCGTTTGTGACATCAGCTGGTTTAAACGTGACAAGTCGACTTCCAGCAGCAACCAAGAGACTTTAGGACAGATGAGCTGTGAGTCCAGATGTTTCCTGACGGTCCAGATGTTTTGGACCTCTTTCCTCTCTTTCTCTTTCGTTCCGTTCATTTTCTCGTCTGTCCTCTTCCCTCCCTCTCTCTCTCCCTCTCTCTGTCCAGCACACTGACAGTAGCTGTACTGTTAAAAAGATCTGATTATTGTAATTTAGTTCACCTGATGAACCTGAACGCAGCACGAACACTCACATGAAATGTTTCACTTTAAATCTTTTTAAAGTTTTCTGGATTCAAACGTCCCGTTTTCTTGACAGAAGGTTCAAATGTTTCAAAGTTATTTAAATTATTTTACATGACAGTGATGTCCACACCTTCACCTTCATTGTATGCAGACGATGCACAGACAGAAGGTTTTATATAATGAGGCCAAACTGAGTAAATAAGAATCTGTTTCTATGCAGACGATTCACCGTTTTATAAAGTTTGACAGTTTGTGTGTTTACAGGCTGCTCCTGTTCACACCTGTCAGAGGAAACAGTTTCCTGTCGTGTTCACGTCGTGTTTTCACTTTGAGTCACTTTGAATGAACTTTCTGTCTGAAACTGGATCTTTAATCCTCCACAAATCTTCTTCTTCAGCACAGCATGAATCCTGTCAGATCTGATTCAGTTTGTTCTGCATTAGTACACACTGGTTGTCACGGTGACAGTCCTCCACCCTGATTCAGGTCTCATAGTCACCATAGAAGAAGAAGTCCAGCTTCATGGACGGTGACCACGTCGTGTTTTTGTTCACTGACGCAGAGTTTGAACCTCTGTTTGTCCTGTAACACAGTTTGTAGCTGTAGATGACGATGCACTGCTGGAGGTGGAGGTGGGTGGTGCTGCATGCCTTTGCACTCACATTTAGGACTGTTTGTATAAACCACGTTGGTGTGACAACCTGCAAACTGTTGGGATCAGATATGACACCATGAATCTGTTCACAAAGGCGAGGCTGTCCAGACACCTACAGAGGAAACTCGGTTCAGCCGCTTGTATCCACGATCTCACTGGCCATAGACCATAGATGACCTCACGAGAGCGTTGAGTCCGTCAGACTTTGTTTACTTGTCATATCCAGATCAGAGTTTGTTTGTCCGCTCTGGGCTACTGTACATGGCGGACTCCATGAAAGAGGACCTGCTGTCACTGTAGATATAAAGGCACAAAGATTCATAAATCTGACACACTGAAACCTTTAAGACATAATAAAATATTACAGATGGTTTCTTAATTAAACTCCATCGTTATGGCACATTTAGCTCATCAATTTATAAAACTATATTTGGACGTGGACAGGAAAACGACTGATTGATCAATCTGAAATAATCAAATGAACCAATAATAAGACAGCAGAAAGATTTCAGCTTGTTTCTTTCTCTTTATTGATTATCGGTTATAGACTTGCTGTCGTGTTCATGCTCCGTCAGTTTGCAGGTTTGTCTTTCAGACTTTCAGCCAAATACTCCTCCAACCAAAACACCGTGGACGCGTTTCAGAGTGTACGGACACGCGACGCTGCTGCAGACTGAAGCTGTTTGATTCAAATCAATAATAATATTAATGTTTCATCAGTCAGCTGTAAAATGAACAAACTCACCGTTTTTATCCGACTGAACGTGTGTGAAAGCTTCAGGTTCTTCGTTTTCTTTGATCAGTCCATGATTATCGATTATTGATTATCAATTATTGATTACTGATCATCAGTCTGAAGCTTCAGAGCGGCGGTGGCGCCCTCTGCTGTCGATCCCATCACACTGCTCTCCTCACTCAAATGAAACTTGACAGTAATATGCAGGGTATTTTGTATAAAGTGTATTGCTCTATATTTGAAGATTATTACTATTATTATTATTACTATTATTATTCATACTCAACACTGAGCACCAACTGTAACTAAAGTGTGTGTGTGTGTGTGTGTGTGTGTGTGTGTGTGTGTGTGTGTGTGAAAGAGATAATATAAATACACTTTGTCACTCCACAGCCTGCTGTCTGATTATTGACTCTTCTATTTCACGTATAATAATGTGAATCATCATCATAACGATGCATCAATCATCTGTGTTTTCTTCTGAGTTTCTTCAAATGATATTATGATAAAAAGAAGTGTCGTGCCAGAACAGGAGCTGGGCGAGCAGGCAGTGTAACCGGGCTCAGCAGCCTCTGTGGACATGACGACAGAGGAGAAGAGAAGACATGTTTTTTCCTGCATTAACATGATATCAATTCATCTGTGTGTGTTGCCTTTTTATTCAGAAACCCACTGAAAACGTGTTTTTTTACCCACAATCCAGTTTTTTATTTTTTATTTCTGATGCTCAAACAAACTTTATTAAGACAGAGAACAGCAGCAGATAATCAGCCCGTTAAACGTCTGCACACTGCTGAAAATTAAAGTAACAGCCTGAAAACTGAAGAAGTCAAATGTCAGTTAAAGGTCCAGTCTGAAGGATTTAGTGACATCTAGTGGTGCAGTTATTGATTGCAGTTTGTACAAACAGAGTGTGTAAATCTGACACACTGGACCTTTAACATGTTCTTTAATAAAAGTTTTCATGTTAATAGAGAGTCACATAGTTTCATATAAACAAACTCAAACGTTGATTGGTGGAAACTTTCAGCCCGTCTCAAGCTGACAGTTTACAGTAACGTTGGCTCGATCATGTCGAAGCTGGTTCATGTTTGGAGTTTAGACGTATACGATAGATTTAATAACACGATTATATTTAAGATCACAAACTGCCCTCCACCATGATCAGAAGAATCAGAAGAGATGGAATCAGTCCCTCCAGGAGCTCTGACGGAGATCCTGGAGGGTGTTTGAAGGTCTGACGGTCGACAGCCGGTCGGTCAGTTCGAGACGCCATGACCTGAGAAGACGACAAGAAACAAACCAGCGCTCATCAGCCAGTCATCACCATCCCCCTCCTGGTTCATCCAATCACCTTCGACTTCATCGTAACTTCGACTTTTCATCGTTTTAATAATGAATCATTTCATTCAGACTATTAAAGCTGTTAAATCCTCACGACTCTGTTAAAGTCAGTGCTTCATGTTTGATACTTCCTGTCTGAGGGACCATTGTTCGTCTTCTTGTATCCTGCCGAGGTTTGCTAACAGCCCTCGCCACAAAATGTTACAAAAAACAAAGAAAACTTGTTTTTCAGATGCTTTTTGTTAAATTGACGCTCTTAGATGTGACGTAGATCAACAAATGCCTCCAACCCTCATGGAAAAGGTGGAGAGCATCTGAAGTTTCATGTTTCCCTGAGACCTGCCATCCTCGACCTGTCCACTAGATGTCCTCACACTCTCTTGATCTCACCTGCACACCTGTTTCCACTTCATCAGTCAGCCCTGCAGTCCATATAAACCTCTCACGTAATGTGGCTTCATTGAAGTCTTAAACAGTCTTACCTGAAGTCTTAAGACCAGGACACGGTGAAGTAGATCGGGTTTTCATCTTCGTATGACGGCATCAGAGATCTCCGTTTCCTGCCACGTTGCTGACATTTCTGATCCAGTTGAAGACAAACATAGTTCAGTCAGTCCAACAAACAAACAGGACGTAACGTCTTCTGAATAAGATAGATAGATTACTTTATAAATAAATAATAATAAGTAATAATAATAAATAAATAATATTTAAAATAAATAAGATGCGAATATTGTTTTTTACCGGCTGACATTTGAAGTCGTTCTTCACGCACAGCTTCATTTTGCAGTTGAGGAAAACACCACTGTTGCTTCCTTTGAAACTAAACATCTGGAAGGCCAAGACGGTGCCGCCCTTCCCATTATCCACCAACTTCACGGAGGGGTCGCTCGGGTTCCCACAGCTGCTCACAAACGAGACAAACGGATCAAATCATGAGCATAGTCAGACCTTCAGGTAAACCTCTAAGTATTCATCACCACCATCGGTGAGGGTTGGAACATTCAAGGTTCTCTTCTGGACCAGAACCTGAAGGCTTCACAGTCACAGTTTTTCCTGCGACTCACCCGTTTTTAACGAGGTCGTATCTCAGACCGTTGTTGCCGTTGTTTGTGTTGGTTGCAAAGCAGGACTCCAACACGAGGGTGATTATGTTGCCGTCTAGCCCGTTGGTGTCCACACTCAGGTAGATGATCTGGTCTGTCTGGACCCCGCCGGATAAGTCGAGGGGTTGAGTGCAGGCGGGATCGGCCCACATGCCCAAAGACAGGCTGTAATTCCAAGATCCAGATAAAACCTGCTGCACCGCCTGGCTGCAGAACAAACACCAACATGATGATTGGACGGCTGCTGGGCACGACTTTCTGATTTCCACAACAAGACAAACACACATTTGGAAAGTGGCAGATGTTGACGTGCTGAACTACTCACCCTCCTTTGATTTTCAGGGCGATGGGCTTGAGGTCCGGCTGGCTGTAGAAGCAGGAGAAGTCGATGTCTACGGGGTCATGGCGAAAGATCGGACCGGACGTGGTGCTGTTGGACGTCTTGATGGTGTTCTTGTAGGAAATTCTGTTGTTTCCGGCCTGCAGGGTTACAGAGATTCAGACGTTGTTAATGCATCATGTAAGAGGATCCAAAAACAGTCACAACTTCAGACACTGTCAGGTGATCCACCCACCAAGACCACTGCCCCACAGGGTTTGCTGTTGCTGAAGCTGAAGGTCACCATGTGGGTCTCTTCATCCATCTGCCCTCCACAGTTTTGGTCATTGAGATGTAAGACCGAGTGGTTGATGCCTTTTTCTGCCAGGAGACAAGCAGCCAGAGAAACTGAAGCCGAGTTCTCGCTGCAGACCATCGGGTCACCTGAACAGAAGCATGGACAATGAATGAAGTAGCTCAGTGAAGTATTGTGGGCCTGGTTCATACAAACATGGAGTCACAGTCTCACCTAAAGCACCTGTCGATCTGTATTTGGAGGCAAAACCAGCCCGGCAGAGGCAGCGAGGCAGACCACTGATGTCCTCACCACAAAACTCATGAGCACTGCAGAACACGTCCTGACAGAAGCCCTGAGGGGGCGCTACAGCGACAGACAGACAGAGTTTAATCACGTTAACGGAATAACGGAACGGGAATAACGTGACACTACCGATGTGATCTACAGACTTTATGATGGAAACATTGATAAGTAGTGAAGCGCTAACTGTGGTTAGCTCAGTCAGCCGTGTAGCTAACTGAACTGACTCAGCCCGGGATGCCAGGAGCCAAACCCGGCAAGAAAACCACCTCGGTAGGCTGCTGTATTCACTGTTAGACTGGACACTGCTGGTTCAGAGGTTCTGTTGCTGTATTCACTGTTAGACTGGACACTGCTGGTTCAGAGGTTCTGTTACTGTATTCACTGTTAGACTGGACACTGCTGGTTCAGAGGTTCTGTTGCTGTATTCACTGTTAGACTGGACACTGCTGGTTCAGAGGTTCTGTTGCTGTATTCACTGTTAGACTGGACACCGCTGGTTTCAGAGGGTCTGTTGACAACAAATCAGAAAAATACCAAATCTGACATCTTTAAATTGTCAGATGAAGTACGCTCTTACAGCAGCCGGCCTTTGACCTCCAGCCCTCCAGTGTGTCGTTGGTCAGTAGGCTGCAGTCTCTGGCGTAGGCCTCCAGGAACTGACACCTGAGACCGTCCAGCGCCGGGTATTTGCAGAGCGTGTCGCTGCAGGCGGTAATGTAGGGCTCCGGGTCGATGTAGCCGTGACAGGAGGTGAATGGCGCCTCCTTCAGGAGATTACAGCTGTTGGCGATGAACAAAACAACAATGTAACTAAGTGCATTGAAAGTCATGGCTAAGTCACAGTTAGAGGTGTGTTCAGGTGTGTCTCTGCTCACTGTTCAGTCATTGTGGTGCAGTTGATCCGACTGTCAGCAGGTTCAGTGTACTGCGTCTCACAGCTAGGGGGCGACAAACAGCATCAGGTGATCACAGTGTGTGATGCTTCAGCAGGCATTGGAGGTTCAGGTAGCGACGAGGTCTTACCTACTGGAGCTGAACTCAGAGGGCTTCACTTCACTCAGAGAGCTGCTGGAGTTCACACATAAACCCTGCATGGAGGCTGCACCTGCAGCCAGATGAACAAACACTGATTCAAAACGCTGATGCTAGCTCGTTATTGGCTACTGTAAATGCCAATCAATATCCAAGAGCTGTCTCTTCCCTATCTGGAGTGTTTTTACAGGAAACCATAAAGTTAACAGACAGAACTTTACTTCCTGTTTCATGAACTCTACTTCCTGTTTCATTTACCTTTCATATAGATCTGTGCCGTGGTGCCATCAAAGAAGACAGTAGCTTGGAAGTTGGAGAGCGACACTTTGGCAGTGACTCCGGCTTTGCTCTTAGAGAGCTCCACGCCATGCCTCGTCTGTGGCGAGCTGTCCAGGTCCAGAAATGTGTTGTTCATCTGAGTGGGGACGAGGAGACAGACATCACAGCTGAGAAGGAACCACTGAGCCCCCGTAACCCGCAAGAGAGGGGAAGAGAGAAGAGAGAAGAGCAAGACCCCCAGAATGAAACAGACGACTACAAACAACCATCAGATATCTCTGTATGCTGACGACACACCGCTGTATCTGTATTGTGCTAGTAAGCTCCACCCATCGTCCCAGCTCTGAACTGTGATTGGACAGTTGATTGTTTTTTTCTGAATTTACTAAAGGTGACAACAGGTAGCCGATGAACGTATAGACGAGTATCATCAGCATATGTGAGATATTTGACGTTCACTGTGAGCGAGCCTTTAACCTGACACGAGGAAGCTTACCTGTACTTTCCCACCATGTACCAGGTAAAAGTCAACAGCTGGTCCATCCAGACGCAGGATCACCTGGTCCAAAAAGCTAACGTCTTTGCGGCGCCGTTCCTGAAAGGTGGCCATGAGCTGAAGGCCAGGAAGTGACATCAGAGTATACGCACAGCGATTCTGGATGAAGCTGAGATGGCCACTGAAATCAATGACAGCAGGGCCGGTCACAGTGCAGGGGGTGTTCATCACACACCTGGTGATTAGATTAGATTAGATTAGATTAGATTAGATTAGATTAGATTATACTTCATTTATCCCACAACGGGGAAATTCTCTTGTTACAGCAGCAGAAAGGGTGTAATATACACTATAGAAGTTCAATAGAGGATAAAAATGAAAACAGAAAAGGCAAAACAACAGCAGACCAAAGTATCTTCAGCCTATACAGTGAATAAGAAACCAATAAACAAACAATAGACAAACAACAGACAAGTGTACAGATGTGCAAGAATGAGCACTAACGGTGAAAGTGGCATGATATAAATAATATTGCACATTGTAAGTAGTCGGATGGACATATAAATACAGATAAAAGTGGTGAGTAGTGGTGGTAACTGAAAAACAGAAACAGAGACTACACCATGATTCAGGTGGTGCAGGTGTTGTTGGTGGGGGTGAACAGGTAGCATCATGAGACATTTAGCAAACGAATGCAGAGTTTAAAGGTACAATATGTCAGATTGAATTCCAAACAGTGGAGCCCCCCCTCCCCAGCTCACGCAGGGTGCCAGGTTGATGCCGCTGAACCTTCACTAGCGCAGGACGAGCGTAACGTAACGTAAACGTTACTATCTAAACTCTGATACTCTACCTGTTGTGTTCTGGCTTTGTTTATTTCATGAATCAGCTTCTAAATTGGAGTCTGACTGAAATTTACGCTGTAAAATAGAAACACGAAGAAGTTTAGTTTGGTTTGTAATGAGAGAGAGAGAGAGAGAGAGAGAGAGAGAGAGAGAGAGCACTGGTCGAGATACATCCAGGTAAATCAGAGTGATGGAGATTGTTTCATAGCGGTCACGTCCAGCACACATAAACAGAGAAAGGGCTGGCTCCATTCGTGGCAGCTGCTATTATGGGCATTAGTTTTTATTGTATCATCAGTGTTGCATTAGACTCTGGCAGTAGCATTTCCATTACGTGATTTCTGCATTAATTTGGTTTTAGGTTTTCTTAATTAATCTCTCAACCGCTGCCGCTGTGTGGGGCAGCTGAACTAGACACACCGTCAGCAGAGACACAAACCTGTCTCCTCCGGTGACTGACAGCCGTCAAACACTCAAACTGACGCTATCAAGACTGAGTTTGTGCACTATAAACTATGAAACTCTCCCAGCTGCTGTAACGTCGCTTGTTTTGTGTAGCTAACCTCTACGTCTGTTTCTGTCTCTCAGAGATAAAACTCTTTTTTTTTTCATTGTTTCACAGTGGCCAAACGTCCGAACACACCTGGTTGGTCTGAATACAGTTGTGTTAGCGTGCCAGCTAGCTCTACTCCCATCAATGTTTACCGGTTCAGGAGAAAATGAGCCAACTCGGCATCAGTCTTAAAATCCTTTTGGGTCCTAAGCAGTCTCCATCTTTCAAATGCATCTCCAATATTTATCCGTGCTTTTGAACGTTTCAGGTCGCTAAGCTTCTTTGAAAAAGGACGAGGCTTCTCAGGTCTGGTAGAGTCCATCTCTGTCAAACTGCTGCTCGCTTGCTTCCATCGTTGTAGTGCGCTGTGTTTGCCACAAGTTTGTTTCATACCTGGCAACCCGGATATCGAACACAGAACTAAATGATCAGAATAACAAAGGCCAAATCATAAACAGAGAGACGGGCTGGGCGTAAATTTCAAAATAAAAACATTTTGGCTGTCTGGTTTTTGTCAATAAGCAAGTATTTCAACTTAGCATGTTTCCTGAAGAACTGATGATATAGCATATTCATTTAATGGTTTAATACAGTAAATATCTGACATATTGTCCCTTTAAATGTTTAACGACGCTCTGTGATGTATGATTCAAACATATTTACTGGCCGTTGCCCTTGCAACGCTGTTGAGCACCACAGGGAATGATGCTGAGGACCGCTGATGCGTTACAGGTCACAGCGAAGGAGGCG
The DNA here is from genome assembly GCA_946959425.1 of Argyrosomus regius. Lineage (NCBI taxonomy): Eukaryota > Metazoa > Chordata > Actinopteri > Sciaenidae > Argyrosomus > Argyrosomus regius. The sequence continues at coordinate 1,311,574 of OX336891.1, read as the reverse complement.
GAGCCACACACCGCTGTGTCGGGTTCATAGACAAGACCTGTAAAAAAAAAAACAGTTCACACACAAAATGTGTTCTCTAAAATGATTAAATCTCATTTTTACATATCATGAATATTTTATATATCGTGAATATCATAAAACTGACGTCCTCACTCAGGTCAGGATGTCTCTGATCCGAGGAGATCAGGTTCTGGTTCAGGTTCTGGTTCTGCTCACCTGAAAATCTGCATCCAGTCACGTCTTTGTACAACGTTTGTCCTTTCGTGAGATTCCAGCGATGAAGTTCTACATCATCGACGTGAACGCTGACCGCCTGCAGGACAAACACAGAGTTTAATAAATAATGCTCTGTCACTTTAACTCCTGTAGATGCTACACTGGACTCACCAGCGAGCTGTCCGTGGCGTTGTCATGAAGGGTTAGAGACATTGCTGATTGGTGGTCAAACATACGCATCTCGGCGGTCAGCTGGAAACAGGAAGCAGACGACACAGTCCGGAAACTGTCAGGAAACTAAATCTTACAGTTACAGTTACTTACACAGTTACTTACCACGGGGTTATTGTTTAGATCTGTCACAGTCGCGTCCACGAAACATGATGATGACCCCGTGAGTTGTTCCAGGGCAACATGAAAGTCTGATCCAGGATGAATACCAGAGCTACCCTGAGTCAGTGAAGAAGCGGCTGCAGCGGTGACAGCTGCATGAAGACAGTCCTTCTTGTTTCCAGAAGTGTCTTTAAAACAAATCGCCACGTTTGAGTTGGTGACGTTCATCTGTGAACATAAAGAGACACGACAATGAAACAACATGAGTCACTTCATCATTGACTTGGTCTTAGTTTCCTGTGATTCAGCCACTGGAAGACACTGATGGGACTCGATGAGATCGCTACATGAAGACCTCTGCTGTGTCTCCTTCTGTTAGTACTCTTCTATGTACTACTCCATGTACTCTGTGTACTCCATGTACTTCCTGGTGTAGTGCTCTAACTTCGACAGGGTAGTGTTGGGTTAGGATAGAGAAGTATTCAAGTACGGCCTTGGAAATGACGATGGAACCATTTAAAGACAACTGATCCAGTCTCTGTAGATGTAGGTCCACCAGGATCCATCACGGTCCACCAGGATCCTCCACGGTCCACCAGGATCCACCACAGTCCACCACGATCCTCCACGGTCCATCACGGTCCACCAGGATCCACCACGGTGGTGGGGGTGCATCATGAAGGTTTGTTGGTCTAATAAAGACTCACTGAGCTGACCTCGGGTCGTCAGGAGGTGGGCGGTCCTTAATGATCACTGTCCTATCAAATCTCCATGATTACAGCCCACAGTTGTGTTTAACAAGATAAAGAGATGAAAGAACATTAAAATAACGTAATTGTAACGTTACAATAACGTTCTCATGATGTGAAGTGAAGGATGTTTGTCATGATGGCAGCAACACAAAGTTTACTCACGTCGATCATTTGGTAAACCTTTCCAAAGAACGTGAACGGACAGGCACTGATGTCCAGGTCCAACCCTGAACAACCTGCAGAGACACAACAAAACTATGTGTATATATGTATATAAATATATGCATACACACACACACACACACACACATATATATATAATGAAGTCAGGTGAGCGCTCACCTGTGAGCTGACTGACAGCAGCCAGGCAGAGCAGGAGGCGGGACATGTTGGAGGCCAATCAGCCGACAGAGAGCTGCAAGAGACTTTTACATGAAGACAAAAGACAGTAATCAGATTACTTTAAACTTAACGCTAATGTAGCAAATCACGAGCTAACTATTGATGTAAATTAGCTAGCTCGTTAACTAGCATAGCAAAAGTATCAACTGATGTTAATTAATGAGCTAGCTGGCTATTATTTAGCTAACATCAGCTGTCTCACATTTATCTTCAACATGTGCGAGCTAACATGTGGCTAACACGTAGCATAGGATTTCTCAACTGTGATTGGAGCACAGAGAGAAAAGGGGTGGGTCATGACATTCAGATTGTTTATAGAGGTCAGAGGTCAGAGGTCAACCTAAGAAAAACAGACGACAGAGCTGGACAGGACAGCGTTATTTAGCCGCCTTCATGATGAGTTAACGTGACGTGACGTGTCTGTGTCCGATTGTCAGGCACGACGTCCTCTGACTGACGCTCACGTTAGCGCCTCCTGCTGCTGATTCATATGTTTTATATATATATATAAAATTCCACATTTGATTTTGAATCCTGATGGAAATATTTGATCGGTGTCTCTCAGGTTAAATGTTAAAGAGCCTGTTGTCATGACAACAGGCTGGTTCTGATGGACCTGTCCGACCTGTTAGACTTTAAATTCTTCTGAAGATTTAGTTTTCCACTGATCGCTTCAACTCGTTACCTCCAGAGTCTCAGTCGCCTCGTCAGACGTCACAAACACGAAACATTCAAATGATTCAAAGCAGCAAATGTGAAAAATGACTTGAATCATCAGAACTCTGATGAACAAACATCAGATCTTTATGATAAACAGATTCAAACAGTCCATCAGTTTAATATTCACAGAGGCAGGCGTGAGAGTACTTTTACCTTCTGGAGGAGGTTTCCTGGAGGTTTCTTGAGGTTTCTGGAGGTTTCCTGGAGGCTTCTTGAGGTTTCTGGAGGTTTCCTGGAGGTTTCTGCAGGTTTCTGCAGGTTTCCTGGAGGTTTCTGGAGGTTCTGCTGCAGGACTCCGATGTGGACTCTGTGCAGACTAAACTGGTCTGTCTGTTTGAGTCTTTGCTGTTTGTCTCCTCCCCGACTCAGATTCTTCACATTCATGTTGGCGTCGACACAAACTGGTTCTCTCTCAGTTTGAACACTTTGCTTCAGCTTGCAGGCAAAACTTTGACATCGTCACAGAGTCATTTTAATATTCAGTCACCACAGACGTCTCCATCACTGTACACTGTGTGACTGGTCATTGTATTAATTGGTCTGTGGTGAAGGTTTAGTTTGGAGTTCACTGATTTCACAAGACTTCCTCTGCGGTCCAAGTCTAGTCAACTTTATTGTCAACGCTGCCATATGTACAGGACATACAGAGAGTCCGATCATCAACCTGAGACCAGACAGTGATGATGACGCATGTCAGCTGATCAGATGATTGGTCAGCTTGGAAATATGACATATGTAATAAGATGAACACAGAGGTCTGCTGTGATGATCAAACATCATCTGGATGATGTGATGATGTCATATCGTCATAAAACTTTGTGACTGGTCACCATGACGACAGTCAGATGAGCAGCTGATCAGTGGATGTCAGTGTGTCTGATCTTCTTCTTCTTCTCCAGGTATGAACTCAGTCAGCTGGTTCACGCCTCGACCAATCAGAGCCTGACACCGTGAACCTTGCTGTCGAAACAGTAAAGGCTGTGAAAACATGAACATTCTGACACAGGTGAGACAGGTGAGACAGGTGAGACAGGTCTTAGAGAAATACCTGAAGATGATTTGCATATTTCATGTTGTGGAGAGAAAAATTCAGCCACTGCCTGTCTGTCTGCCTGTCTGCCTGTCTGTCTGTCTGTCTGTCTGTCTGCCAGCTTACATCAGAAGCAGCTGTCCAATCAGCTCATTAGAAATGCGTCTCCATGTCACCTTTCCCGTCCATCAGGTGTTCACTCTCCATCAGGTGTTCACTCTCCATCAGGTGTTCCATGTTGTTTCAGTGTGTTAGAATAAATATTACATAAGTATGTCTCTTCTTCTTCCTGCTTCACCTGCACAGGTAACAGGTAACACCGCCCCCTGCTGTCCTGTGATGTCACTGTGGTGAGAAACACCTGTAGTCACTTCCTGTTACCTGCTTCATACAAATTTATAACATACATGTGTATTATGACATGAATAAGTCAGAGCTCCTCCATCATTTACATTGAGTCATTTAGCAGACGCTTTTATCCAAAGCGACTTACAGAGAAGGGAACAATCAAGGTACAGTGCGATAAGAAAGCGTTAGCGCAACAAAAAGTGCTGTGACAATTCTTAAAGGGGTAGAATTGTCGTGTAGTGCTAGGAGAGAAGGTCCTCTCTGAAGAGCTGGAGGTCTTCAGGAGTTTTTTAAAGGTAGAGAGGGACGCCCCTGCTCTGGTAGGAACTGGTAGGATGTTCCACCAACGGGGAACAACAGACAAAAAAAGTTTGGATTGCTTTGAGCGAACAGGTGGCAGAGCCAGGCGTCGCTCACTGGAGGAGCGCAGTGGTCGTGAGGTAGCATATGCCTGTATAAGGGCGTTCAGGTAGGTTGGTGCAGTACCGGAGACAACTTTGTAGGCGAGCATCAAATCCTGGATGCAGACCAACTTCCTCAAGCTCAACTGTGACAAATCAGACCTGATCATTATTGGCCCCAAATCCCTCACCAAGACCACAGATAGTTTCCGCCCTGTCTCCATCCCCCCACAGTCACAACCTCTGAGTCATCTTTGACAGTAACCTCTCCTTTGAACATCACATAAACCGAATCACCAGAACTGCCTTCTTTCACCTCAAGAACATTGCCCGACTCCGCCCATCACTCTCCTTCATTCACGCCTTCATCACTTCCAGAATTGACTACTGCAACAGCATCCTCTATGGCACACCATCCAAAACTCTAAATAAACTACAGTACATCCAAAACTCTAAATAAACTACAGTACATCCAAAACTCTAAATAAACTACAGTACATCCAAAACTCTAAATAAACTACAGTACATCCAAAACTGCTCACCCACACCTGTGATCACATCACTCCTGTCCTCCAGAACCTCCACTGGCTCCCAGTTCCACAGCGTATTCAGTTCAAAATCCTCCTCCTCACACACAAAGCCCTCCATAACCAGGCCCCTTCCTACCTCACTGACTCCACCACTCAGGACCAAGCACCAAACCTGGGGAGACAGTCTTTGCAGCTGCCCCCTCCCTCTGGAACTCTCTCCCCAAACACATCTGTGACTGCACTGACTTGCCCACCTTCAAATCTCTGACAAAAACACACCTTTTTAAAATTGCTTTTAATGTTTAGCTCAGTCTAATGTGATTTTAGTGTACTATTTTATATTGTTTTGCTGATTTGATGTTCTTTTTATGTACAGTGTCTTTGAGTATCTAGAAAAGCGCTTTTAAATAAAATTTATTATTATTATTATTATTATTATTAGCGCTTTGAATTTAATGCGGGCTGCAACAGGTAGCCAGTGGAGCTCGATAAGCAGCGGGGTGACATGTGACCTTTTGGGTTGGTTGTAGACCAGGCACGCAGCCGTGTTCTGGATCATCTGAAGAGGTTTCACTGTGCAGGCTTGGAGGCCCGTCAGGAGGGCATTACGGTAATCTAGTGTTGAGATGACCACAGCTTGTGTCAGGAATTGAGTGGCGTGTTGCGTTAAGTAAGGTCTGATTTTTCTGATGTTGTAAAGTGCAAAGCGGCAAGACCGGGCAACTGAGGCAACATGATGGGAGAAGGTTAGTTGGTCATCAATCATAACCCCTAAGTTTAACACCACCCTGGTGGGGACAAGACACAGGGAGTCAATGTTGATGTTGATGTCGTGGTGTATTGTAGGTTTGGCTGGGAGGACCAGCAGTTCAGTTTTTGAGAGGTTCAGCTGGAGGTGATGTTCCTTCATCCATGTGGAGATGTCTGAGAGGCAATCAGAGACCAGAGCAGAGAGCGAGGGGTCCTCAGGAGGAAATGACAGATACAGCTGAGTGTCATCTGCATAGCAGTGATAGGAAAAGCCATGTGAGCGGATAATCAGACCCAGGGAGGTGGTGTAGATAGCAAATAGAAGGGGGCCCAGCACTGAGCCCTGGGGGACCCCTGTGGTGAGGTGATGCGAAGTGGACAACTGTCCAAGCCAGGATACGCTGAATGAGCGCCCTGTCAGGTAGGATTCAAACCAGGAAAGAGCCAAGCCAGAGATGCCCATGTTTGAGAGAACAGAGAGGAGGATGAGATGGTTAACTGTGTCAAAGGCAGCTAATAAGTTAAGTAGAATGAGGACAGAGGACTGTGCTGCTGCTCTTGCTTCTTTTAAGGCTTCTGTCACAGACAACAGAGCAGTTTCAGTGGAGTGACCGCTCTTGAAAACAGATTGATTTGGATCAAGAAGATTGTTCTGTAGGAGGAATTCTGAGAGTTGTTTAGCGACCGCCCGTTCAATAGTTTTGGATAAAAAAAGAAGAAGTGAGACAGGACGATAGTTCTCGACCTGAGCAGGGTTGAGAGAGGGTTTCTTGAGTAGAGGCGTTACTCGAGCTGCTTTGAATGCAGTGGGAAAAGTGCCGGAGGTCAGTGACTCATTTATCACATGTGTGATAGCTGGCGTGATGGTTGGGCTAATGGATTGAAGAAGGTTTGTTGGTATAGGGTCCAACGAGCATGTAGTAGGACGGCTACATGTCAACAGTTTGTTTCTACCAAAGCGCTCTCTCTCTCTCTCTCTCTCTCTCTCTCTCTCTCTCTCTCTCTAATCATCGGACACAAATCAAATTAAACTTCTTCGTGTCATTATATTTTGCAGCGTAAATTGCGAGTCGGACTCAGATTTAGAAGCTGGTACATGAAATAAACAAAGTGAGAACACACACACAGGTAGATTATCAGAGTTTAGTCCGTGAATCCACCTGGATAGTCTCAGAGACAGTTTCAGAGACATTTCAGGCTGTCTGTGGAGGTTTGACTTATCTGAGTGTCTGATTGGCTTGCGGAGCGTGACGTGGGGCTCAGTTTTCCCAAAAGTTGAATCTGGCTCAACTTCTCTCCTGGAGACACCCCTGCATTGCGGGCTGCTGGCTGAAAAACGCAGCCGGCGTCCGGTTTGCCTGTCCCTGTCTGAACGCCCACTTAGGAGTCGGGCTGGGAGTGAGCTGGTCAGAGAATTGGCTGCTGATTGCTGCCACTTTGCCTGTAAAGAATGATGCAAATGTATTGGCGGTAAGGCTGGTAGGAGGAGGAGGAGGCGGAGGGTTGAGTAGTGATTTGAAGGTAGAGAAAAGTTTCCGGGTGTCAGTGACACTGTTGACTTTGTCGTTGTAAAAAGCAGTCTGTGCAGCAGTGACGCTGGTTGAAAAAGAGGATAAAAGTGTCTGGAGCCTTTGAGGTCATCGGCTAGTTTGGATTGAGCCATTTTCTTTCAGCAGCTCTGAGTTTGGTGCGCAGTGATCGGAGGGTATCATTCAACCATGGGTGAGATTGGTTGGATCGAGCAGGCCTCGTAGATAAAGGACATGACATGAGTTCAGAGTAGAGCAGAGTGACTCAGTGGCATCATTAACCTTCAGAGAGGAGAATGTGCTGAATGGAGGTAGAGCAGAGGTAACAATAGAGGAGAAGTGGGTTGGGGATTAAGTTAGAGGTTGCGGCAGAACGTAACCATTGATGGAGGAGCAGAGGGTTGCTCTGACAGAGTGACATTAAACTGGATAAAAAGTGATCTAATAGGTGGAGAGGCGTTACCACCAGTGCATCTGTGGCACAGTTTCGGGTGAGAATCAGGTCAAGGATGTGTGTGAATCATCACCATGTGTTTATCCTCGCTCTGATTGGCCAGAACATGAAGTGTGTGTATGTAGTCGATTTATATAATTAATATTATATTTATATACATTTATATAATTAATGTGAGCACAGCAGCTCCGACATGATGAGACAATATATGATCAATCAAACTAACTCTGTACCAGAGTACCAGTACCAACTCTCTGCTGTTTCTAGGCAGACTTTCAGTTTGTCACAGATCTGTTACTGTGATATCACGTGTTTATTTTTATGTTTGTATTTGCACTGAATAAATAAAAAATAAAGTTTTTTTTATCTTATTAGGAGATCAAATAAAATATCATCAAACAGATTCATGAAAGTAAATATCAAAAATAAATTAATAAATTATTGAACCGTTTTATTTTTAAAACTTAATTTAATTTAAGAGTTAAATTTAAAAATTGTATTTATTAAAAAAAAGTTTAAATATTTTTTTCATCTTATTAGGAGATAAAATAAAATATCATGATTAATAAAAACAGATTCATGAAATAAAAAAAAGTAAATATCAAAAATATTTTTTTCAAAACTTTATTTAATTAAAGAGTTTAAATTTAAATAAAGTTTAATTTAAATAAAATGTGAAATAATTAAAATAAAGTCTGTGGACGTCATGACGTAACGAGCGCCGTCGCAACCAGGAAGTGACGTCGCGGCCTCCGTCAGCCTGTGTTGATGTTTTGTGGAGCTCGCGCTGAGGAGGGAAGAGGAGACCTTTTTGTTTTTGTTCAACTAAACCGTCGAAACCGAACCGAGCCGCGCTCTCTGTGGGCCGAACCGGGTCGTTAAGAGCCTTAGCTCGGTGATTAGAGCCGAACGGCCGGTCCGGAGGGCGAACACACCGAACCATTTGATCCAGAAAGGGAGGACTCGTCACCCTCTGACCCCCTCCCTGCCTCCCTCACACAGACTCCACCATGACGATTCTCCCGAAGAAGAAGCCCAGCTCCGGGGTCGGCGTCTCGGACCACGCCGATGACAGTGACCGTCGGAGCGGCTCTGACCCGCACCAGCACCCGCACCCGCACGCAGGACGGGCCGGAGCCCGACCGAGGGCTTCACCTCCGCCGTGGTCCTACCAGCCTGCTCCGCCCTCCGCTAGGGACGACAGGCGGAGCATCGAGGCGAGCTCCCGGCCGCAGCAGGCCTCTCCGCCGCCCGTCGGCTCCGTGTCCCCCGTAGGGCCGGGCGACGGTCGGGACAGCAGCGGCGGAATGGTGGCCGGCTCCCGCGGGGAGCTCGTCGTATCGGCCGGCGTCGTCGGCTGTGGCGGAGGCATCGGCAGCTGCTGCTCCGGGCCCGGGCTGAGCAAGAGGCGGCGGCAGGCAGGCACCTGCTCCGGCGGAGTGGTGGCGGCTCTGGCCGGCGGAGGCCAGCCCGGGGTGCCCGGACCGGGAGGAGTGGGGTCCAGCCAGGAGACGGAGGAAGGAGCCGGGAACAATAGCGAGGACGAGTACGAGAACGCTGCCCGGCTGCAGTCCATGGACCCGGCTACCGTGGAGCAGGTAGGAAGCTAACGTTAGCTCAGATAACATTAGCACGGAGCTACATGCTAATGCTACTGTAGCTACACAGGTAACGGCCGATGGGTTAGCTCACGTTCACCTGTGTGACCGTTAATAACGGTCAACAATCTAAAGTGATGAACGTTAAACAGGAAGTCAAAAAAAAAGAGAGATGTTACCTTAAAAATCGTGTTTTCTGATTGGCTGTCAGGTGTGTTTACCTCTAACACACACACACACACACACACACACACACACACACACACACACACGTAGCTTCAACCTCGGTCCTGTTCAAGTGCAGGTAACCATAGCAACGGCACTGATGATGCTTCAGGTACCTGACAGGTGAAACTAACCAGAGCATGAAGGTAAAGACACGGAGGCTGATCGAGAACAGCCACATAACCACGTAGGGATGACTACCAGGCGTCCACGTAGAGACGAGTACCTGGTGTCCACGTAGGGACGACTACCAGGCGTCCACGTAGAGACGAGTACCTGGTGTCCACGTAGGGACGACTACCAGGCGTCCACGTAGAGACGAGTACCTGGTGTCCACGTAGGGACGACTACCAGGCGTCCACGTAGAGACGAGTACCTGGACAGGCGTCCACGTAGAGACGAGTACCAGGCGTCCACGTAGAGACGAGTACCTGGTGTCCACGTAGGGACGACTACCAGGTGTCCACGTAGAGACGAGTACCTGGTGTCCACGTAGGGACGACTACCAGGCGTCCACGTAGAGACGAGTACCTGGTGTCCACGTAGAGACGACTACCAGGCGTCCACGTAGAGACGAGTACCTGGACAGGCGTCCACGTAGAGACGAGTACCAGGCGTCCACGTAGAGACGAGTACCTGGTGTCCACGTAGGGACGACTACCAGGTGTCCACGTAGAGACGAGTACCTGGTGTCCACGTAGGGACGACTACCAGGCGTCCACGTAGAGAAGAGTACCTGGACAGGCGTCCACGTAGAGACGAGTACCTGGACAGGGTCCTGGACAGGCGTCCACGTAGAGACGAGTACCAGGCGTCCACGTAGAGACGAGTACCAGGCGTCCACGTAGAGACGAGTACCTGGTGTCCACGTAGGGACGACTACCAGGCGTCCACGTAGAGACGAGTACCTGGTGTCCACGTAGGGACGACTACCAGGCGTCCACGTAGAGACGAGTACCTGGACAGGCGTCCACGTAGAGATGAGTACCAGGCGTCCACGTAGAGACGAGTACCTGGTGTCCACGTAGGGACGACTACCAGGTGTCCACGTAGAGACGAGTACCTGGTGTCCACGTAGGGACGACTACCAGGCGTCCACGTAGAGACGAGTACCTGGACAGGCGTCCACGTAGAGACGAGTACCTGGAGTCCATGTAGAGACGAGTACCTGGAGTCCACGTAGAGACGAGTACCTGGAGTCCATGTAGAGACGAGTACCTGGAGTCCACGTAGAGACGAGTACCTGGACAGGCGTCCACGTAGAGACCAGCACCTGGAGTCCACGTAGAGACGAGCACCTGGTGTCCACGTAGAGACGAGCACCTGGAGTCCACGTAGAGACGAGTACCTGGAGTCCACGTAGAGACGAGTACCAGGCGTCCACGTAGAGACGAGTACCAGGCGTCCACGTAGAGACGAGTACCTGGACAGGCGTCCACGAAGAGACGAGTACCAGGCGTCCACGTAGAGACAAGTACCTGGACAGGCGTCCACGTAGAGACGAGTACCTGGACAGGCGTCCACGTAGAGACGAGTACCTGGACAGGCGTCCACGTAGTGACGAGTACCTGGACAGGCGTCCACTTAGAGACGAGTACCTGGCGTCCGCGTAGTGACGAGTACCTGGCGTCCACGTAGAGGCGAGTACCTGGCGTCCACGTAGGGACGAGTACCTGGACAGGCGGCCACGTAAGACGAGTACCTGGAGTCCACGTAGTGACGAGTACCTGGCGTCCACTTAGGGACGTACCTGGCGTCCGCGTAGAGCAGTACCAGGCGTCCACGTAGAGCGAGTACCAGGCTCCACGTAGAGGCGAGTACCAGGCGTCCACGTAGAGGCGAGTACCTGGACAGGCGTCCACGAAGAGACGAGTACCAGGCGTCCACGTAGAGCGAGTACCTGGACAGGCGTCCACGTAGAGACGAGTACCTGGACAGGCGTCCACGTAGAGACGAGTACCTGGACAGGCGTCCACGTAGTGACGAGTACCTGGACAGGCGTCCACTTAGAGACGAGTACCTGGCGTCCGCGTAGTGACGAGTACCTGGCGTCCACGTAGAGACGAGTACCTGGCGTCCACGTAGGGACGAGTACCTGGACAGGCGGCCACGTAAAGACGAGTACCTGGAGTCCACGTAAAGACGAGTACCTGGAGTCCACGTAGTGACGAGTACCTGGACAGGCGGCCACGTAAAGACGAGTACCTGGAGTCAAGTAAAGACGAGTACCTGGAGTCCACGTAAAGACGAGTACCTGGAGTCCACGTAGTGACGAGTACCTGGCGTCCACTTAGGGACGAGTACCTGGCGTCCGCGTAGTGACGAGTACCAGGCGTCCACTTAGTGACAAGCACCAGGCGTCCACTTAGAGACGAGTACCTGGCGTCCAGCAGATCAGCTGACTTCTGTTGATAATGTTTCGTTTGTCTCGTTCATTAATCAATGTCTCATCAGTAATAGATAGATAGATAGATAGATACTTTATTGATCCCTGAAGGGAAATTCTTTTGTTGCAGCAGCATTACAGTAAAAACGAGACATGAAGGTAAAAAATGTGGTGACAACAGTATAAATAGAATAAACTCTAATGAGGAAGAACATACGGTTCTACCTATAAAAATATACATAAGAAAAATATACATATGGACTCTTGTGCAATAACTTGTGTAGATGTGCATTGTGAAAAACTGTGAATAACTTGTGATAACCAGTGTTTCCCCTAGAATTTTTTTCAGCAGCGGTGCTGCTATGTCCGTGTCCATGAGAATACGACGTCGACCCGTATTCATGCGAGTGAGAATAGTTTCAATTAATATATATATATCCAGAGCTCTTCTGTAGTGGAGCTCAGCAGTGCCATTGATGCTCACAGGTATGCAAGCGGCCAGATGCTCTCCCTGTAGTCTGTTCTCAGGTCAGTCTTATAGAAATACAACAAATACGAATCATGAGGGTGAGGCCAGAAATCAATTAATAATGAATTTTAAGATTGACTATATTCATTGTGGAAAGCTCTCTAGGTCCTGCTCCTCTCTTCACTCCTCTCTCTGCTCCTCTGGACTAGTAATGACAAGCAGCTAATTAATGTAGCTAATGCTACTTAGCAGCTAAAAAATGTACTGTTAACGTTAGCTTGAGAGGCTGTAGCATTTATTAACTGACAAACTACATTTTCTGCTAATCTCTCTGCTGTTGCTGCTCCGTTCACTTTTACCACTTCACTGTCACTTTCTCTGCTCGCTCACTTGTTGCACACTGCCATAAGGAGCTTCGCTACTCTACGTTACGCTAACGTTACGCTACCTACGCTACTCACTACTCTAACGTGTATAAACTTGAACGTTAACTTACGTAGATGTCCTTTGGATAATGAGAAGAGGGTCCGACATGATTTGCTGCGCTAGTTAATGACTCAAAACAAGTCCAGAATAACGTTGTGTGTTGTTGCGCTCACACAGTGCGAGTAAAAATCATTAGTGGCACATTGATATTAATGATCTTGTGAAATTTCAGCAGCGGCGCTCGTAATCTAGCAGCGGTGCTGCGCCGCTACTGAATGAATATAGGGGAAACACTGATAACAGACTAATAATAATATTTAATGTTCACTAAAACATTTGGACCTGATTTGCTTTTACACGTTAATCTTCATCAACGTTTATTAATGTTACATTAACGTTCTTTAACATTCAGTAATATTCACTGATATTCATTAATGTTCATAAACGTTCATTAGTGTTCTTTAACTTTTCTTAATCATTGTTAACGTTGATTAATGCTCATTAACATTCTTAAATGTTTATTTACATTCTGTAACATTTGTGGATCTTCATTAATGTTCATTAATGTTCTTTAATGTTTGTTAATCTTTGTTAGTGTTCATAAATGTTCATTATTGTTTATAGTGAGTTGTTGTTGGTCAGTAACTCAGTCAGTTTGATTCAGATCAGATCAATTAGAAGTGTTTGATTTAATCAACTATATAAGTATCAGTCACAGTAGTAAAGGACCAGGACTAGAACCAGGACCAGGACTAGGACCAGGACTAGAACCAGGACCAGGACTAGAACCAGGACTAGGACCAGGACTAGAACCAGGACCAGGACTAGGACCAGGTCTAGAACCAGGACCAGGACCAGGACCAGGACTAGGACCAGGACTAGAACCAGGACCAGGACTAGAACCAGGACTAGGACCAGGTCTAGAACCAGGACCAGGACCAGGACTAGGACTAGGACTAGGACTAGGACCAGGACTAGGACTAGGACTAGGACTAGAACCAGGACTAGAACCAGGACCAGAACCAGGACCAGGACTAGGACCAGGACTAGAACCAGGACCAGGACTAGGACCAGGACTAGGACCAGACCAGGACCAGGACTAGGACCAGGACCAGGACTAGGACCAGGACCAGAACCAGGACCAGGACTAGAACCAGGACTAGAACCAGGACCAGGACTAGAACCAGGACTAGGACCAGACCAGGACAAGGACCAGGACAAGGACTAGAACCAGGACTAGGACCAGGACTAGGACCAGACCAGGATTAGAACCAGGACTAGGACCAGGACCAGGACCAGGACTAGAACCAGGACTAGGACCAGGACTAGAACCAAGACTAGGACCAGACCAGGACAAGGACAAGGACAAGGACAAGGACCAGGACCAGGACAAGGACCAGGACTAGGACCAGGACTAGGACTAGAACTAGGACTAGAACCAGGACTAGGACCAGGACTAGGACCAGACCAGGATTAGAACCAGGACTAGGACCAGACCAGGATTAGAACCAGGACTAGGACCAGGACCAGGACCAGGACCAGAACCAGAACCAGGACTAGAACCAGGACTAGGACTAGAACCAGGACTAGGACTAGAACCAGGACTAGGACTAGAACCAGGACCAGGACTAGGACCAGGACTAGGACTAGGACCAGGACTAGAACCAGGACCAGGACTAGAACCAGGACTAGGACCAGAACTAGGACTAGGACCAGGACTAGAACCAGGACCAGGACTAGAACCAGGACCAGGACTAGAACCAGAACCAGGACCAGGACCAAGACCAGGACTAGAACCAGAACCAGGACCAGGACCAAGACCAGGACTAGAACCAGGACCAGAGCCATCAGTTCATCAACTGTGTGTGTGTGTGTGTGTGTTCAGCAGGAGCACTGGTTTGAAAAAGCTCTGCGGGAAAAGAAAGGCTTCGTCATCAAGAAGATGAAGGAGGACGGAGCGTGTCTGTTCAGAGCCGTGGGTGAGCAACACACACACACACACACACACACACACACACACACACACGCACGCACAGGTGTGTCTGCAGTTCCTCAGCTCACCTGCAGGTGTCAGTGTCACATCATAATGTCAACATGAGACAGTCAGTCTGAGTTCATCATCAATAACAAAGAGAGTCGTTCATATTTGGGCTCATCATGACAGATATTAATGTTCAGATCAATAATCACACTGATCAGCTCTGTGTTCATACACTGTCCATCACATGACATCATCATGACCTCACAGACATACAGGAAGTGACCGGGTTGATAGCAGTGTTAATTTTGTCACCCATTTTTCAATTTAGTCTTAGTCTTAGTCTTGTGTCAACGTTCATTCTTAGTCTTAGTCACTTTTAGTCTTTCACAAATCATTTTTGTTAGTCATATTTTAGTCGACTAAAAGTCTCAAAATTTTAGTCTAGTTTTAGTCAAACGTGAACACATGGTATTTTAGTCCAGTTTTAGTCAAAACATTTTAGTCTTTTTCTATTTATTTCAGGAATATTTTTTTTGTTTATTAATTCCAGTTCACTTGTGTTCCACAGCTAACATATTGATTAAATGTCTTGATTGAATTGAACTGAATGAATTCATCTTCAATGCAACTTTGCTAAGTGTCTTGTCTGTTGTTTCAATACACACTTAATATGCACTTGATTTCTTTTTTTATATTTATTAGAGACATTCTATATATTGGCTACTTGCATGGATGCTAGCTGCTAGGATTAGCTTACCAATGCATTCAGATGCGTGCCAGACCAGTTAGCTTACCTTAATATTTGGGTGGCTGAGGTTGATGTGCCTTTTCAGGTTGGTGGTATTTTTACCAGCAATTTTTTTGCCGCACATATTCCCATCCGTCATTACGAGGCATTGTGACTTTTTCTCTTCTTCTGAATAATTGAAATGGGACCACACGTCCAGTCTCCTTTTCCTCCCAAGCATGATTACGCTGTCCCTGCATGCTGTTTGTTTTCAAGCCACAGGTGCGCAGCAAGAGGATATCAAACGTGTGGCCGTGACGTTGCCTACAGTAAAAGAACTGCTGGCACAAACACATGACAGCAGGACTGGATGCTGCTTTTTTTCTTATATAGTAGACGAAAACAAGGAGGACGTTTTTGTTTATTTTTTAATTCTTGCATGACATTTTCGTCTCGTTTTTATTCGTCAACAAAAACGCACATTGGCACATTTTTCGTCACTGTTTTTAGAACATTGTATCGTCTCGTCATCGTCTCGTCTTAGTCAAGGGAAAAAGGCTCGTTGACGAACATATTTCGTCTCGTCTGAAGAAATGAACACTGGTTGATAGATCAGGGTTCAGGTCACACCCCTAACCATAACACAACCATAAAATAACATAACTATAACTTCAAACTAACCTCACCATGCAGGTCTACAGGTGACCAGCAGAGGGTGCTGTGTGTGTGTGTGTGTTACTGTGTGCGTGTGTGTGTGTGTGTGTGTGTGTGTGTGTGTGTGTGTGTGTGTGTGTGTCTGTGGTGGGAAGGTATGTGGGAATGTGGGTCACTGAGAGTTTCTGGTT
>OX336891.1:1192952-1290452 GCA_946959425.1 Argyrosomus regius | reverse complement strand
ACATGTTTACCTGAAGTTAGTCCTCCATCAGGTCGCACTGCGTCCTCATGAAGGGGCAGGCGGCCATATTTGTTTTGGTACGAGGACGCGTGGTGGTTGGCATCCATGTTTGGCAGTTTGGTAGTCTGGCTGTGGTCCACGATTCAGACCAGAACCAAACAAAGAACCGCCGTGTGTTAATTAGAACTAAATGTTCATGGTGAGTTAAGGACTGTGGAGATGATGTCACTTCCTGTGTGTGTTTTTATCCTCCAAACATGTGGCATGTCACACCTGTTGAGCAGGTTTTTCCGCTCCCAGCATGCACGTCTCTGTCTGCGGCCGGCTGAACGGGTTTAACTGGGACCACTTTGGGTCACATTCCAGACTCAGACCTGAGCCGATCATCAGACTATGGTTCTGATCGGAACACATCTGATGATCAGCTGAGATGAAGCAGATTATGTTGATTTCATTTCAGCTCGTTAATTAACAAACAAACTCCAGTACCCAGAGTGCTTTGCGGCCTGCAGTGCGGTGCTGCTGGTCCGGGTGGAGTCAGACTGTGAGCGTCAGATAAAAACTGTGTGTGTGTGTGTGGTTTATTAATAATTCTGTAGAAGTCTATCGTTGTTTCTCAGCAACTGACATTTAATCATCACCTCGTTTCCTCACTTTGTTTCCTCTCCTTCTCTCCTTCCCTCCTTCCCTCAGTGTCAGTAGTACTTTGAGGTCTCAGGTAGTTTCCCTCCTCGTGTCATATCTCTGAACATGAAGTACACAGTTCAAATACTACAAACAGGAATATGCAGGAGTACACAGGAGTACGCAGGAGTACTGCATGTTAGCAGAGTACAGTGTGAGGTGTTCCCTGTTCTGTCCTGCCTCCTTGTATCCATTAATCCTTGTGTCCTCCCTCCCTCGCCTCACCCTAGTCAAGGATTGCTACTGAAGTTTACAGACTGATTCAAACCAACACACACACACACACACACACACACACACACACACACACACACACACACACGCACACACACTCACACTCACACACTCTCTGATGAGAAAGAGGAAGTAGTCGGTGAAGTTCTGAGAATCACTGCGGTGACAGATCATGTGACTTACTGCAAATCAGACCAAGATCAGCTCATTTACATACCACAGTGTGTGTGTGTGTGTGTGTGTGTGTGTGTGTGCGTGTGTGCGTGTTGGTCTGTAAACTTTAAACTGCAGTAGCAGCCCCCTCGCCTCACCCTAGTGAAAGCCTCTATCCAAATCGTTCACACACACACACAGACACACACACACACACACACACACTGTGGTATGTATGCAAACACAGTCACTCAACAAAACTAACACACACAGTTGAACAGCAGCAGGTGTGTGTGTGTGTGTGCGTGTGTGTGTGTGTGTGTGTGTTTATGTAACCGACCAATCAGGTAAGAGAATCCTCAGAGATCAGAGCCAGCAGCTCTTAGCTTAGCTTAGCATAAAGACTGGAAACAAGGGGAAAAGTTAGCTTAGCTTAGCATAAAGACTGGAAACAAGGGGAAAAGTTAGCTTAGCTTAGCATAAAGACTGGACATAGAAAACAGCAGACTGAGAGACTGAATGTTGAACTAATAAAGATTATTGATTAAGTCTCACTGTGATCCTTCTAACCTGTCTCTGTCTGTCTGTCTGTCTCTCTGTCTGTCTCTCTGTCTGTCTCTCTCTGTCTGTCTGTCTGTCAGCTGATCAAGTGTATGGAGATCAGGACATGCACGAAGTGGTCAGGAAACACTGTATGGACTACCTGGTGAGTCACATGACCTCTTGTCTTTCTGTCTGACCTCCTCCTGTCTGTCTGACCTCCTCCTGTCTGTCTGACCTCTTGCCTGTCTGTCTGACCTCCTGCCTGTCTGTCTGACCTCCTCCTGTCTGTCTGACCTCTTGCCTGTCTGTCTGACCTCCTCCTGTCTGTCTGACCTCTTGCCTGTCTGTCTGACCTCTTGCCTGTCTGTCTGACCTCCTGCCTGTCTGTCTGACCTCCTGCCTGTCTGTCTCACCTCCTGCCTGCCTGTCTCACCTCCTCCTGTCTGTCTCTCAGATGAAGAACGCAGACTACTTCTCGAACTACGTGACAGAGGACTTCACCACATACATCAACAGGAAGAGGAAAAATAATTGCCATGGTAACCACATCGAGATGCAGGCCATGGCCGAGATGTACAACAGACCTGTGGAGGTGTATCAGTACAGCACAGGTGAGTCCGCGTCCACACCTGAGGTCCTTAGCCAATTGCGTCCCACCAGCCTTACCCGGCCTCTCCTCCTCCCCCACAGAGCCAATCAACACGTTCCACGGCATCCACCAGAACAATGACGAGCCAATCAGAGTGAGCTACCACCGCAACATCCACTACAACTCTGTGGTGAACCCCAACAAGGCCACCATCGGGGTCGGACTGGGCCTGCCTGCCTTCAAACCCGGGGTACCAGAACCAGATCCGCTTACAGACTGGTTACAGACCGCTTACAGACTGCTTACAGACCGCTTACAGACTGCTTACAGACTGCTTACAGACTGCTTACAGACCGCTTACAGACTGCTTACAGACTGCTTACAGACTGCTTACAGACCACTTACAGACCGCTTACAGACTGCTTACAGACTGCTTACAGACTGCTTACAGACTGCTTACAGACTGCTTACAGACTGCTTACAGACCACTTACAGACCGCTTACAGACTGCTTACAGACTGCTTACAGACTGCTTACAGACCGCTTACAGACCGCTTACAGACTGCTTACAGACTACTTACAGACCGCTTACAGACCGCTTACAGACTGCTTACAGACTACTTACAGACCGCTTACAGACTGCTTACAGACCGCTTACAGACCGCTTACAGACCGCTTACAGACTGCTTACAG
This sequence comes from Argyrosomus regius, assembly GCA_946959425.1. Classification (NCBI taxonomy): domain Eukaryota; kingdom Metazoa; phylum Chordata; class Actinopteri; family Sciaenidae; genus Argyrosomus; species Argyrosomus regius. The sequence continues at coordinate 1,287,556 of OX336891.1, read as the reverse complement.
ACCGCTTACAGACCGCTTACAGACTGCTTACAGACCGCTTACAGACTGCTTACAGACTGCTTACAGACCGCTTACAGACTGCTTACAGACCGCTTACAGACTGCTTACAGACCGCTTACAGACCTGCTGTGTGTGTGTTTTCACCTGTGTTCACCTGTGTTCACCTGTGTGTGCCTGTGTGTGCCTGTGTGTACCTGTGCTCACTTGTGCTCACCTGTGTTCACCTGTGTGTACCTGTGCTCACCTGTGTGTACCTGTGCTCACCTGTGTGTGCCTGTGTGTGCCTGTGCTCGCCTGTGTGTGCCTGTGCTCGCCTGTGTGTGCCTGTGCTCGCCTGTGTGTGCCTGTGCTCACCTGTGTTCACCTGTGTGTACCTGTGCTCGCCTGTGTGTGCCTGTGCTCACCTGTGTTCACCTGTGTGTACCTGTGTTCACCTGTGTGTGCCTGTGTGTGCCTGTGCTCACCTGTGTGTGCCTGTGCTCGCCTGTGTGTGCCTGTGCTCACCTGTGTTCACCTGTGTGTACCTGTGCTCACCTGTGTGTGCCTGTGCTCACCTGTGTGTGCCTGTGCTCGCCTGTGTGTGCCTGTGCTCGCCTGTGTGTGCCTGTGCTCGCCTGTGTGTGCCTGTGTGTACCTGTGCTCACCTGTGTTCACCTGTGCTCACCTGTGTTCACCTGTGTGTGCCTGTGTGTGCCTGTGTGTACCTGTGTTCACCTGTGTGTGCCTGTGTGTGCCTGTGCTCACCTGTGTTCACCTGTCGCTCCGCCCCCCTCAGTACGCAGAGCAGTCTCTGATGAAGTCGGCCATCAAGACGTCGGAGGAGTCGTGGATCGAGCAGCAGATGTTGGAGGACAAGAAGAGAGCGACGGACTGGGAGGCCACCAACGAGGCCATTGAGGAGCAGGTGGCCCGGGAGTCTTACCTGCAGTGGCTCCAGGACCAGGAGAAGCAGGCCCGACAGGTGAGGGGAGGGGCTACAGGGAGGGGGTGGGGCTACAGAGAGGTAAACAGGTGAGTCCATAGAGACTTGAATTCACCTGTGACTGTCTCGGTAGATACTGGATTATTAGATTAGTTAAATGTTTCCTGAGCGTCTCCTCTCTCTCAGCCCCGTAAAGCCAGCGCCACCTGCAGCTCGGCGACGGCGGCGGCCTCGAGCGGACTGGAAGACTGGAGCGCCCGGTCGCCGCGGCAACGTGACTCCGACCCCTCCCACTCTGACCTCACAACCACCCCGTCGACCAATAACAACAAGCCCCCCTCCCCTGCCGGAGCCGCCCTCATCCTGAGCAAACCCCCCTCCCCCTGCGCGCCAGGTAACACACAAACACACACACACACACACACACACACACACTGACCTTTTACCCCAACCTGAACTCAGCAACACGGTTTCTACACATATGTGTCTAACCTGTGTGTGTGTGTGTGTGTGTGTGTGTGTGTGTGTGTGTGTGTGTGTGTGTGTGTGTGTGTGTGCAGGTCCCAGTAATCAGAGTCGTCATCATTTGGAGTACAGAGCCATCATGCAGGAGATGTCGCCCACAGCGTTCGGTAAGACACCTGAACTCACCTGTCCATGTGGATACTGATTGGTGTTTACAGCAGCCAATAGCGAGTGAGTGTGTGTGTGTGTGTGTGTGTGTGTGTGTGTGTGTGTGTGTTTGTCTTGTCGTGTTCGCGTTCAGCTTGTGACTCTGTGCTGCGTTCAGGATAACAACAACGATTAACAAAGCAGACGGACAGTCTGATAAACACTGACACAACAGCAGCTTCACCTCAAATAACCTCACACACACACACACACACACACACACTCACACCACGCCCTGCTCGCTCGGCTGCTTCCTGTTGATGTTTGACAGTAAACTGACTGACAGCAGTAACCATAGAAACGCTGACACACGGTGTGTTCAGGTGTTCAGGTGTTCTTCGTGCTGTTTTAGAGTTTGTCCTGATAAAACATAAAAAGTTGTTGATGATGTCATCCTGCACTCGGGGGGTGTGTCCTAATTTAACATCCAATGAAACGCTTTCTCTCTTCTGAGGCCGGAGCGGAGTGCTTCCTGTTCAGTCATCTGTGTCCGGGCCTCACTGATCACTGTACAGAACCAGAACCAAAGAACTTTATTCAGACTGGATCAGATTTTAGACACAATGTATTTGCTGCTAACGCTAACTGTGGTTAGCTCGGTCAGCTGTGTAGCTAACTGAAGACTTTTACAGCCAATGGGAGTCCTCCTCCTAACGACAGATATAACGTGTAGTCCAGAGTTTAAATGTTTCACTGCTGTGATGTCACACTCTGACCTCATTTCCTGTCCAGGTCTGACGGACTGGGAGGACGATGAGATTCTGGCGTCGGTGCTCGCCGTCTCCCAGCAGGAGTACCTGGACAGCATGAAACACCAGAGCTCCGCCTCCATGCATCGAGAGAGGGAGCCGTCGCCCGACAGCAGCTGATGGCCAGCTCACGCACAAACACACAAATACAACGATGACCTTTGACCCCGCCTCCTCCCCGCCCTCCACCTTCCTGTGACCCCGCCCCCCCTCGCAGACGGAGATCGACCTGGGAAAAAATAAACCATCAAACAAACAAATGCACACTCGTTTTTTTCTCCATCCCCTCATCACTCCTCCATTCTGTCGGCTCCTCTCCTTCCTTCCTTCCTTCCGTCCGTCCTTCCTTCCTTCCTTCCTTCCTTCCTTCCTTCCTTCCTTCTCTCCAGCCAATAGTAATCCAGCATCATCAAACACCCTCCTTCCACTTCCTGGTTTCGGTCTTAGCGCTGACGTGGCGTCAGCTGTGATTTCCTCTTCCTCACGTGACATCATGTCAGGCAGAAATTCATCCTCACTTCAGAGTTTTTAATATTTTTGTTCAACCAATCAGATCAATCGTTCAGTTCGTAGCAGGCTGTTAGGTCTGCAGCTATCAGGGCCATTGGTTTCAATGAGATATGCTAATCAGAGCAGCGTATGTTAGCGTCCTGTAGGCTAAGTTAGCATGTTCTTTAGCGAGCAAGCTAATCTCTGAAGTCTTACTATGTTTTAAAGCTAGTTCCTTTTAGCACTGCTAACAAGCTGCGTTACAGTTAGCTTAGCAGCCGATAGCAAAAATAGTTCCAGCTCGTTCTCCCTCTTTTTATACTGGTGGCCATTTTGTGCTGAATTATGCTAATTTATGCTAATCAAAATTCAAAACGCGTCTCAACATGTTCAATCAGAATTGAAGGATAAGTTAGCATGCTCGTTAGCGAGCGAGCTATCACCTGAAGTCTTACTTCTGTTTTAAAGCTCTTAATAACAGTGTTAACAAGCTGTGTCGCTGTTAGCTTAGCCGCCGATGCTAGCACCAGACGAAGAATGCTAATCCAAACTGAACAGGACGACCAGCCTACATGTGTCCTGTAGGCTATGCTAGCATGCTCGTTAGAGAGCAAACTATCACCTGCTAACATCGCTAACAAGTCACATTGCTGTTGGCTTAGCATCTGATGGATACATTGTTTAGCACTGCCGCTGGCAACCATCTTGTGTGAGGAATGCTAATGAGCAGTCTGTAGCGTGTAGGCTAAGTTAGCATGCTCGTTAGCGAGCGAGCTAACACCTCATCTCTCTAACAGCGCTAACATGCTGTAGCACCTAGCTTAACTTAGCTTAGCGGCCAAATCATGACATCACAGCTCCCACTGGCGGCCATTTTGTGTTGACCGACACGTTTACTTTCTTGCCAGCGAAGACTCCTCCGCTCTCTCTCCTCCTCCTCCTCCTCCTCCTCCTCCTCCTCCTCCACCCTCACCTCCACCATCACCTCCATCATCATCATCATCATCATCATCGGACTTATTTAGCTGCATGTTTAATTGACCACGACCAATATCATCATAGAGAAAAGCGACAAATAAAAAAGGCGAGAAAAAAGAATTGTCATACTTATCCTCTTAATGATTGATTATTGTTGTTATTATTAATATTATAAGTTTGTTTTATTTTATTTTCTTGTTTGGGATGAAAAAATCTTTTTTTTCTTGGAATAAAAAGAGGAAAATGTTTCTGAAAAAAAACCACGTTCAGATTTCTTTTTTAACACGTCAACAAACTTTATCACGTCTTCTATATCTCCTGTTTCTGTTCACTCTGTCCTCTCTTGTCTCCTCTCCTCCTTCATCCTTTCCTCATTCACTAAATCTGTATTTGTCCTTCTCCTTCCTCTTTCCTTCACTTTCTTCCTCTCTCCTTCACTTTCTTCCTCTCTCCTTCCTCTCTCCTTCACTTTCTTCCTCTCTCCTTCACTTTCTTCCTCTCTCCTTCACTTTCTTCCTCTCTCCTTCCTCTCTCCTTCACTTTCTTCCTCTCTCCTTCACTTTCTTCCTCTCTCCTTCACTTTCTTCCTTCTCTTTTCCTTCTTCAAACACTTAGTGAACTCTTCTTGTTAGTCTTTGTGGATGTTTGTCCTCTGTGGTGTCCTTCAGGACGTCCAGACTGAGGACATGAAAACGTCTCCTCTGTCAGCAGGAGATAGAGGTCACGTCAGGGCGACTGCAAAGCTGCATGAATATCTCAGAATATGTTTCACTGCCGAACATGAAAGTTTCATATTAACATGCTGATTAAACATTAATGCAACACACGCACACACACACACACACAGAGTTCATCGGGTACACCAGGTATAAATAATAAATATATGAATGATTTCAGACCATAAAAGGAAGTTCCTCCGTGGTGACGTGTTCATTAACAGGATCTAATTCGGACTTTCTTGTAAATTCTTGATATGACTTTTATTTTGACAGGAAACAGAAACCGGACGTGTCCTAATTTATCTCTCACACGGTTTAAATCGGTCTGCTGTGACGGACTTTACCGAGTCTTACCGAGAAACAACTCGGTCAGTTTGACAGGAAGCGTGCGTATGCGCGTGCGCGACGGAGCGGAGACGCGATAGAGCACGCGGTACGTGTGAGGAGGAACCGTTAGTGTGTGTGTGTGTGTGTGTGTGTGTGCGTGTGTGTGTGTGTGTGTGTGTGTTTTGGGGAAACCGTCCTCTCTTTCCCGTCATCAGCGCGCGCTACTCTGAATTCTACGAATTCCTCTCGCGCTATTTGAATATTCATGAGTTTTCACCGCAGCTTGAATCTGATTGGCGGAACGGTTCAAAACATTGAACACATTGAACGGCGCTGATTGGACAGTGAGGGCGGGCGTGGGCGTGGTCAGACAGAGGGGTATAAATACAGAACAAAACAGAATCGTAGAGACAGACAGTGACGCAGAGACAGTCTGAAGTTTGTGTTTTAAACTTTATAAAATATTTTATATAAACTGCGTCCAGCCTGTCTCTGTGCGCATATCTGGATTTAAAAAGCGGGAGAAAGAAGGCGGGAAAAAGTTTTAAAAACGACCGACGGGAATTTAACCGACGACACGATGGACGTTACGACCCGCGACTAACCGACCAGCTCGCGACGATGTTAGAGAAGAGAGCCGCGGAGCTTCACCTGGAGGAGGAGGTCCGAGGAAAGCCCGGTGAGACGACAGGACACGTTAATATACATGTATATTCAATATATTTAATATAAACACACATGTATTAATGTGATAACGTGTTTAATGTGCCACAGACTGTCCTCTGTTAGCTGTAAACATGTCCGTGTTAGCTGATAACGACACTTCATCCCGCCATCAGGCTCCGAGCTCGGCTTAACTCGGGAAGAACCGTCCGGTGGTTCCCATGGTTACCCGGTTACACTTTAAAGACGGTTAAAACTAAACTAAAAGTTTTGAATGAAATATAACTCCGTTTAAATCAGACTGAACCTGAAAGTTTGAATATTTAATTATTTTTATATTAAAGTATAATTTAATTTGTTTGACCGACATGTTAAACAGAAGCAGACAGACAGGCAGGCAGGCAGACAGGCAGGCAGGCAGGCAGACAGACAGACAGACAGACAGGCAGGCAGGCAGGCAGACAGGCAGGCAGACAGACAGACAGACAGGCAGGCAGACAGACAGACAGACAGGCAGGCAGGCAGGCAGACAGGCAGGCAGGCAGGCAGGCAGGCAGAAGACAGACAGGCAGGCAGGCAGGCAGGCAGGCAGGCAGGCAGGCAGACAGACAGTGTAAACATAAAATTTGAGGCTGCAACAATTAATTATTTTTAGTTTATAAAAATCTAAATAATTTGAATATTGGTGAATTTTTTTGTGTGAATGTTGAAATATGACCCGTCCTGAACGTGGACCGGGTCCCGTCCTGTATGTGTCCCGTCCCGGTTCCCGGTGTACTGACGTGTCTGTGTCTGTGTCTCAGTGAAGGAGGCGTTCTGCTCTCTGTACAGCTGTGGGCCTCTGCTCGGCAGCGGTGGTTTCGGTTCTGTGTTTTCGGGTCAGAGACTCTCTGATGGACTCCAGGTCAGACCTCAACCCTTCAGTCACGTGGTCACGTTCTGTTTCCTGTTTCCTGTTTGAAAACAAACTGACGTCTGTCCTTTTTGTCCCTGCAGGTCGCCGTCAAACAGATCTCCAGGGACAGAGTCCAGCAGTGGGCCCGCCTGGTGAGTGACTGACCCGACCCGACCCGGTCTGACCCGGTTCACTGACAGTTAAAGCGAGCAGACCTCAGGTCAGCTCTGCCCTCTGCTGGACTCACAGGTGAATGACAGGCGTGGGCGGGGGCAGGCCCCTGGTTCCCACGGAAACCTGTGATGTCATGGTTCAGGACTTCCCCTCAGCGATGACCTCATTATGTATCCATCAGAGCGTTAACGGGGAGCCCCCCCACACACACACAGAAAAAACACCTGAGCACCTGCAGACGATGACTCAGGGCGGAAAAACACCTGCGGGGTTTTCAACAAAAACAGGAAGTCACAGTATGACCTGTTTCCTGTTGACGTGACATTAATGATTGACAGCTGATCCGTCTAATATTCTGTCCCCCCGCAGCCCGGCGAGCTCGCTCCTGTTCCCATGGAGATCGCTCTGCTGCAGCGGCTGTCAGAGGCCGGCGGGCATGGCGCCGTGGTCCGCATGCTGGACTGGTTCGAGGTGGAGGGGCGGGGCTTCCTGCTGGTTCTGGAGCGGCCGCCTCAGTGCCAGGACCTGTTCGACTTCATCACGGAGACGGGAGCGCTGTCGGAGCGCCTCGCCCTCAGGTCGGTCTCCCCGCACGGCACCCTCTGCTGGTTCTGGTTCTGTCCGTGTCCGCTCCCCGTCTCAAAGGTTCTGTTCGTGTCCGTCAGGTTCTTCAGGCAGATCGTGGAGGCGCTGCGATTCGTCCACACTCACGGCGTCGTGCACCGGGACATCAAAGACGAGAACATCGTGGTGGACACGCGGACGCTCGAGGTGAAGATCGTCGACTTCGGATCCGGAGCGCCGCTGAAGGAGGCGCCGTACGGAGAGTTCGAAGGTGAGGAGACACCACGACACACACCTGACACATCTGACCAATCAGTGGAGGTTATCCAGACGTGATAACACCTCCCCTCCTCCCCTCAGGTACGCGGGTCTACAGTCCTCCTGAGTGGATCCTGTCTCAGTCCTACGAGGCCATCCCGCTCACCGTCTGGTCTCTGGGCGTCCTCCTCTTCGACATGGTCTGCGGGGACATCCCCTTCGAGTGCGACCAGGAGATCGTCGGGGCCACGCCCTTTTTCACCCGGCGGGTCTCTACAGGTGAGCAGAGGCCCCGCCCACCGCTCCGCTCCCGTGAAGCCTGATTGGTTGATCTTGATGTCTAACCTGGGCTCTTCCTGTTCCTTCCCAGAATGCCAGTCTCTGATTCGCTGGTGTCTGTCGTACCAGCCCGAGGAGCGTCCAACCCTGGAGGAGATCCTGACCCACCCCTGGATGGAGGAGGAGGGAGGAGACCTGCAGGAGGAGCAAGGCTCTCTGCCCAGCCAGTCCCTGTAGAACCCGCCTGGGACAGAACCCTGACCGGCTCCAGAATCTGGACCGGCTCCAGAACCCGGGCCTCACTCACACTGGACTTAAAGACAGGAAGTGCTCTCAGCTGATTTTTTATTTAATTTAATTTATCTGCAGCAGGGTTGGCGGCCATGTTTGATTTGGGCAGAGTGACTTCCTGTTTATTTATTGATCAGTTCTAATTTATTCACACGAATAATCAGAATCTTTGTTTCATGTTCAGTTTGAGTTCTGGTTGTGGTTCTGTTGATGTCTGGATGTGATGTCACTGTAAATACTTGTGTATTATTGGCTGGTTCAAAGGTCAAAGTGGCTCGTGGTCACTTGTTTCTGTTTATTTATATTAAATATTAATTTATGGATCAAAAGATCCGAATAAAACTGTTTTTATCACTTTGTCGTTTTGAGTCTTTCATGTGTCTCTGAGACTACGTTACCCATGATTCATAGTGTTCGAAACGAACATAAACCAGCTGGTTAACGTCAGGAATATTTCATAACTTTCATTTTCATGCTTTTATTTTTATTTTGAAAATAAAACATCTTGAACGATGCAGACATGTTTGACCAGCAGGCGGCGCTGAAGGTGACAGTCCTCTGACAGGTGAGGTGTCCACCCAGAAGCCAATAAGATTCCTCCATGTTCAACCTGAAGGAGAACAAGGAAGTGATTGTTGACAACAGGAGGATGAGGAGGTCTCACTCTGACTGTTTATTCAGAGCTCTTCACAACATGAAAAAACATTTCATCAAATTTAAACTGTTGAAACTTTAAATTCAATTATTGTGGACCAAAGACTCGAAAACCTGGACGTAGTCTCCGTGACGTCCCCGCAGACTGTCTAAAACCCGGACTTAGTCTCCGTGACGTCCCCGCAGACTGTCTAAAACCCGGACTTAGTCTCCGTGACGTCCCCGCAGACTGTCTAAAACCCGGACGTAGTCTCCGTGACGTCCCCGCAGACTGTCTAAAACCCGGACGCAGTCTCCGTGACGTCCCCGCAGACTGTCTAAAACCCGGACGCAGTCTCCGTGACGTCCCCGCAGACTGTCTAAAACCCGGACGCAGTCTCCGTGACGTCCCCGCAGACTGTCTAAAACCCGGACGCAGTCTCCGTGACGTCCCCGCAGACTGTCTAAAACCCGGACGCAGTCTCCGTGACGTCCCCGCAGACTGTCTAAAACCCGGACGCAGTCTCCGTGACGTCCCCGCAGACTGTCTAAAACCCGGGCGCAGTCTCCGTGGCGTCCCCGCAGACTGTCTAAAACCCGGACTTAGTCTCCGTGGCGTCCCCGCGGACTGTCTAAAACCCGGACGTAGTCTCCGTGGCGTCCCCGCAGACTGTCTAAAACCCGGGCGTAGTCTCCGTGGCGTCCCCGCAGACTGTCTAAAACCCGGACGTAGTCTCCGTGGCGTCCCCGCAGACTGTCTAAAACCCGGGCGTAGTCTCCGTGGCGTCCCCGCAGACTGTCTAAAACCCGGACGTAGTCTCCGTGGCGTCCCCGCAGACTGTCTAAAACCCGGGCGTAGTCTCCGTGGCGTCCCCGCAGACTGTCTAAAACCCGGACGTAGTCTCCGTGACGTCCCCGCAGACTGTCTAAAACCCGGACTTAGTCTCCGTGACGTCCCCGCAGACTGTCTAAAACCCGGACGCAGTCTCCGTGACGTCCCCGCAGACTGTCTAAAACCCGGACGCAGTCTCCGTGACGTCCCCGCAGACTGTCTAAAACCTGGACGTAGTCTCCGTGACGTCTTTTCGCTTTATTTTGAAGAACAAATAAGAATCATTTGAACAGTTCATTATTTTGAATTCACTGATGAATAAAATAAAAATGTCTTTGTTCTTCTGCGTTCTGGTTTCTCTTCAGAGTGATACATCCTGTTAGTCTGTCCCATCTTCGCCGCTGTAGTTCCTTCACTTCCGGGACACATCAGAGCCTCCACGGTCTGTTTTCATCCCGATGTTTGCGGTGGTCCCCCCGCAGACTTCTCTAACCCGAGCCCCGGTCCAGTATCTGCCTCTCACTTTAACCCGAACAAGAAACCGGAGCTCGGCGCCGGGCGGGTCCAGACTGTGAGCCGGGGTTAGCTGAGAGGCTAGCGGAGCGTTAGCCGAGCAGACAGCGGGGTGAAGGCTCGGTCCGCACGGCGGGCAGAGGGAGCGCAGCATGGCCGCAGGGAACCACAGCCAGCCGGCCGACGACAAGGCAGTGAGCCGGGGTCAGAGTGAAGGTAAGACGCCCGGGGAGGGAGAACCGAGGACCGGGAGAGAAGTTAACTTTACACCCGGCCCACAGGCTCTGAACCCGGGGAGCTGTTTGATGAGCTGACGTGTTAAATAATAATTAAAACGTCATTTCTGATTAATTAAAATCAGTAAAGTCAAAGTTTGTGTGTGTGTGTGTGTGTGTGTGTGTGTGTGTGTGTGTGTGTGTTCACGGACGGGGCGCTACAGAGCTAACTAGCATCTGAGCTAACCAAACTTTAACATGTCACTGTTGACTGCAGGTGACCAGCGAGGTCAGCTGACATGTTAACTCAGTGACGAGGACGGTGTTCACCTGTCAGGTGTTTAATGAGTCAAGCTCGCGCCTTTATTTCAATTAAACTGACATAATTAGCTGTTAGCATGCTAGCTGTGCTGGAGGCTAACAGCAGCAGCTAACTTCACTGTGTGTGTGTGTGTGTGTCGGTGTTAGCTCAGGGTGTGTGTGTGTGTGTGTCAGGTAAACAGGTGAGACCTGACAGGTGAGGCTCAAACACGGACAGTGTGACGTGTTGAAGGTGTGTTGGAGCCTGTCGGCTGGTGACGTGGAGCTTTGTCTGCAGGTATTTGAACACCTTCAGAGTACTCAGGAAAGTACCACGAAGTAGTAGTACTTTGTAAGTACTGCATTACAAAGCTGAATACACAAAGTTTATTTAAAGTAAAAGTACTCGTAGAACTCATTTTAAATACTTTATATAAAAATACATTTTATCAGGTACAACAGGAAACAGGAAACACGTCACACCAACGGTGGAGTAGAGGTGAAGGTATGGTTGTGTGTGTGTGTGTGTGTCCGTCCAGAGCCTCTGTGGTGTACAGTTACCATGGTAACAGGTCTGGTCACTGTGTCATGTGACCCTCAGAGTCACAGTGAGCTCTGTGTCTGCAGTCAACAGGAGGTTGAAGTACATCAGTTTGGCGGTCCTGGTAGTCCAGAATGCGTCGCTCATCCTCAGCATCCGATACGTCCGCACGTTGCCGGGCGACCGCTTCTTCGCGACGTCAGCCGTCGTCATGGCGGAGATCCTGAAGGTGCTGACGTGTCTGCTCATCATCCTGCTGCAGAAGAGATGTGAGGCTCACGCAACGTTCACACAACGTCTACACAACGTTCACATGCCGTTAAAATGACGTTTACATGCATGTGTGTAGAATGATCAGGATGTGACCTCAGACCTCTGCCTGTCTGTCTCTCTCTCTGCCTGCCTGTCTGTCTCTCTGCCTGCCTGTCTGTCTGTCTCTCTGCCTGTCTGCCTGTCTGTCTCTCTGCCTGTCTGTCTGTCTGTCTGTCTGTCTGTCTGTCTGTCTGTCTGTCTCTCTGCCTGCCTGTCTGTCTCTCTGTCTGTCTGTCTCTCTGCCTGTCTGTCTGCAGTCAGTGTGAAGGACACCGTCCTCTTCCTCGTCGACGCCGTCGTCTTTCAGTACAAAGACACTCTGAAGCTCGCCGTCCCGTCGCTCATCTACACTCTGCAGAACAACCTGCAGTACGTCGCCATCTCCAACCTGCCGGCCGCCACCTTCCAGGTGAGTCCCAGAGTCAGCTGATCACATCAATAACAACGTTACAGTACCTGACTTCTCTCTGTGTGTCCACCTGCAGGTGACGTACCAGCTGAAGATTCTGACCACGGCTCTGTTCAGCGTGCTGATGTTGAGGAAGTCTCTGTCCAGAGTCCAGTGGGTCTCTCTGCTGCTGCTGTTCGCCGGCGTCGCCATCGTACAGGTACTTCCTGTCACATGACCCTGTGAACGTAATGTGCAGCAGGCCGTTATCTGACATGCTTGATGATGCGTTTCCTGTCAGGTGCAGCAGGAGGGGAAGAAGGAGGCGTCCGTGTCGGACAGCTCCAATCAGAACTACATGGTGGGTCTGGTCGCCGTGGTGATCAGCTGCCTGTCGTCGGGCTTCGCCGGCGTTTACTTCGAGAAGATCCTGAAGGGAAGCTCCGCCTCCGTCTGGGTGAGGAACGTGCAGCTGGGGATCTTCGGCACAGCGCTCGGCATCCTGGGAATGTGGTGGAACGACGGTGCCGCCATGGCCGAGCGCGGCTTCCTGTTCGGCTACACGGACATGGTGTGGTGCGTCATCTTCAACCAGGCGTTCGGCGGGCTGCTGGTCGCCGTGGTGGTGAAGTACGCCGACAACATCCTGAAGGGCTTCGCCACCTCCTTCTCCATCATCGTCTCCACGGTGATGTCCATCTACCTGTTCGGTTTCCACGTCGACCTGCTCTTCACGGCGGGGGCGGGGCTCGTCATCGGCGCCGTCTACATGTACAGCCTTCCAAAAGCGTCCGGCGGCGCCGCGTCCCCGAGCTCCTCCTCGTCTTCCTCGGCATCTTCGGCGCCACCGCGGACGGACGGAGGCGCCGAGATGGAGGCGTTTCTCCCAAAGTCAGTGCTGGTGAAGTGACTTCCTGTTTCTCTCTCTCTCTCTGGTGTCTCCTGGTGCTCACTTCCTGTCTGCTCATGGCGAGGTCAAAGGTCACGCCGCTGCTCGCTCTCTGCAGAGCTCGCTCGCCCCGGGGGTCGACCTCCTCTCCTATTGACTCCTCCCCTCATTTCCTCCTAACCCCTCCCATCTCCACCCGACCCCTCCCCCTTGACCTGACTCCTCCCCATCCTTTACTCCTGACTCCTCCCCCTCGTCCTGACTCCTCCCCTCTCCTCCTGCTGAGCTCTGCCTCCTGAAGACGGCGTCTCCTGATGTTTTCAAACTTCTCTCTGCTCCTCCTCACAGACCTCGTCTCACCTCCTCCTGTGATGGAGAGGAGCGAGGAGTCGATCACCTCTTCAGAGCTCTCTAACAGACAGACTCCTGCTGCTCCTCCTCCTCCTCTTCTTCTTCTTCTTCTTCTTCTGCTGCTTCCTGCTCCTCTGCTGTAACTCTGCTTCTCCTGCTCGAGGAGGTGAGGAAAGGAGGCAGCGCTCCTAACGTCTGCTGCTCCTCCTCCTGAACACTAACTCCTCCCTTCCTTTGTGAGGAGGCGCTGTGACTCCTCCCCCCGGCGTCCCCATCACAGAGGAGCAGGAGGAGCAGGAGGAGTCAGTCTGTTTCCTGTCTGTGGTGTCGCCTTCTGCCTTAAAGCTCTTCACTGACGAAGACGAGCGTGACGCTGATCGCTGATGATTGTCGTCGTCTTCACCGCGCAGCCCGACGAGCCGACCGTCGATCAGAACCTGAAGGATCGATTATTGATGATTACTGATGATTATTGATGATTACTGATTTGTTCAGTTCTGAGGACGACATCAGAACCAGAACCGGTCCAAACCACAAAGTGACGACCTTCGTCAGGTCACAGCTTCGTTAAGAAGCTTTGTGATGAACGACATCATCGGATGATGTCATCGGTGACGACATCATCGGATGATGTCATCACCGATGACATCATCAGGTCTCAGGTGTTCTGACGGGTCAGTGACAGGAAGTAGAGACAGGAAGTGATCAGCTGATCGTCGAGCTGCACGGTGAAGACGTGGCGGTGGTGCAGAGAGCGCGGCTGCAGCTTCCTGTTGGCGGCCATGTTGGCGTGTTCGTTGGCGCTGGGCGGGATGTGCTCGTTGATTGGAGCACCTTTAATTAACGAGCGCTGATGATTAAAATGCGTCCGCGGCGGCGTCCTGAATGTTTCCCGTCACCGCGTTTGTTCGTCTGTCTGTCGGCCGCCTCGATGTTTCCGTTTGACTTCACGAGGAAAGTTTCAGGAGGAAAGTTTCTGTTTTTGTCTTCAGATCGCTGCACAAGGAGACGAACGGCTCGCCGTCTGTTTGAAACCGCCACGTTAAGACGGAAGTGATGACCTCATCATCAGCTGATCAAACATCTGTTTATTTTTATTTGATGAATTATTAATTCAAAAATCAACGATGAGACAAAAACAGGAAACAGTTTCCTGGAGGTCGAGGCGGCGACGTCAGACGAAGAGTAAAAAATATTTTATTTTCTGTTTTTGTTTTGGTTCATGAATAATTAATGAATTAATGAATTAATATATGAGTTTGTTTTATTTAATGTGGGATGAAGAACTTTATGTTTGGGTGGACGAGGACGAGGAGGAGGAAGGTCAGCAGGTCGCTCCGGCCAATCAGAGCTGCCGTGCAGTGTCCAGGTGGAAGTATTTCTTAAGTTACCGTGACGACGATGACAACGAAACGTTTGACAGAAGCCGAGAGCGACCGAGTTCATCAAAGTCTCAGATGATAATTATCTTTTCTCAGAAAACAAAAAAAACATTTTAAAGTTTTCTGAACATGAAAAAATAATTATCTCAAAAATTAACAAACTAACTCGATCGTCCCGAGATAACGAGACATCGACAGAACATTTCTTCACGTCGAGATAATTTCATCGTCACTTTGTTTCCTGACGAGTCGCGTTAACGAGATGAAACTTTGAATAAATCTGAAGATTATTTCAGGTTAGAATCATAAAGATTTATTCCAACGTCACATGACGACGTATCAGACAAGACGTTTAAAGTTCGTCTGGAATAAAACTAAAGTTTGTTTTTGTCTCGTTATCTCTGGATAATTATTTTCTTATTAACAGAAAATTAAAACATTTAAAAAACATTTAAAAAACTTCAGTTTTTTTCTTGTTAAATGAATTTAAAACATAAAAACACGTCGACGCTCTCGACTCTGATTCAAAATGTTTTTTTGTTTCGTTCATCAAAATTTAAACCAAAAAAAAAAAGTTCCTAAAAGAGGCTGATGGACATTTTTAGTTTATTTTAGTTTATTTTAGTTTTTCCAAACATTAATTTAAAAACTGAATTTTTCAAAACGTTTCTGATGACTCCACATTAACTCAGTCTGGAGCGCCACCTGCTGGAAGTTTAAAGAACAATCCTGTAAAAGTCTTGAAGGACCTCCTGGATCCTGGAGTCCATCAGGATCCTTGAGAAATGTTCCAGGATTGTTGAAACTTCCTCTTCCTGTCCGGACGTTTGTTTTTGGTTGCTGTTTGGTTTCATGACTGATGTGTCGGTTGTACTTGTACGATGCCTCTGAACCTGTAAATACTTCTTTTGGTAAACTTTTATATAAACACGGACATGGACTGAAAACCTCTGGAGTCTGTCTTAATTTGAAAATATTCCAGGAAGTTTATTTTGAATTTTACAGTTTTAGGAAAGTTTCAGTATTCTGACTTATAATTTAGAATTCAGAATATTTCATAAAGTTGTAATATTTTGATGTTGTACACAGGAAGTCTTTAAAACATTCGTCCTGTTTGACCTCAGCGAGCTCCACGTCCATCCTGAACGTCTCTAACCGAAACACAAACTAACACGACCAAACTGACCAAACGCTTCATCTGACTGACGAGACTAAAATGTTGAACTGTTCCTTTAACGTTCATCACAGCAGCCAGCTAATATTACTGACTAGTCCAACAGCAGTCAGCCCAGCTCGGCGTCTGTCTTTCAGCCTTTTATTTCACCAAGCTCTCACCAACCACTAAAAGTCAGTCCCAGATTTACTCTTGTCCGGCGGCTTCTTGCTCGCTCACTCTCTCCTTTTCTCTTCTTAGCTTCCTCCGTCAACGTCCTCTTCACTCTCTTCTCCTCTGCCATCATGTCTGACGTACAAATGACAGCGACAGCGTTCACCTGGTTACAGGTCAGCGTCGCATCAACACGATCTAACAGACGTTCGTTTATTTGATCCAGATTAATTGATTTCATTTAAAACGCTTTGAACATTTTCATGAAGTCGGAGATGATTGTTGGTGTCAGGAGAGAACATCAGTCATGATTCATTAATAATAATAATAATAATAATAATAATAATGATGATAATAATGATAATGATAGTTATTATTATTATTAACAATAATGATAATAAAAGTTTGGACTCGACTCCTTCAGTGTTTTTATTTTCATCATTTTCAAAGTTCTGAAAAAAATAATTAATAAATTTATAAATACATAAAAATAATAAATAAATAAAATTAAATAAATAATAGAAATAAATCTGATGTTTGAAACAAAGAAAAAAGTTTTAATATTTAAATTTTGTTTTGATGACAAATAAAAAATATTTAATGAGGTGTGTCCAAACTTTTGACTGACGCTGTAAATGTGTTGGAACGTTGATGGAACGTTCCATGAATGTTCCATCAACGTTCCAACAGGCAGTTTTCAGATAACTTTGTTAAACTTTAGTTTAATGTTTAATTCATTGATTCTGTGAAGAAGAAGAATAAACGGGACAGAACCAGCGTGACCCGGTGGGCTGATCTGAGGGTTCTGGTGGTTCTGTGAGGAGGTGAGATTGATGGATTGTTGACGTGGAGCCAGAATCGGGCTGACGTGGTCTCGGTTCTTGGACCTTGTTGTGACAGGTTAGTAAACAGGAAGTGGTCAGAGCGGGGATTTTAGTGTCTTTGTAGGAAGACAGGAAGTGAGTGATTCTGGAGGCGGTTCTGAAGAAGTCGGACCTGACGACTTAAACTCAGACGGTCAGATAGTCTTAATGTTTGTTCTGGTGTAGGCAGGAAACGGACCGAGGTTCTGCGCCGTGACGGAGGTGAGATGATGTCAAACGATGAACCAGTGACGGAACACTACATTACCCATCATGCAACTGGAAGTCATTTCTCGCCTCACACATATTTCACACAGAAGATTTTTGAACAGCACTTTATTTACAGTTGGCTTGAAACAAACAAACAGTTACTTCATGAATGAATCAGTTTAGGAAGGATGCAAACTTCAGTTCTCTGTCGGTCACCTGGCACTAAGCTCCTCAGGAGCTCTCTGCTGTGCAAACATCTGTATTACCTGAGAGCCTGTGGAGCAGAAGTCCAGCTTCAGTCTGGCTCTCACGTCAAGAAGAAGAAGTTATTTTAGAAACACAAATCTGTTTTTGAATTTTCATGTTTGTTTTCTGTAAAATGTTTCTGAAGAGTTCTGTGACGAGACGACAGAATGACTAACATCAACTCCTCTTCTTCTCCTCCTTCTCCTTCTCCTTCTTCTTCTCCTTCTCCTTCTTTTCCTTCTTCTCCTTCTCCTTCTTCTCCTCCTTCTCCTTCTCCTTCTTCTTCTCCTTCTCCTTCTCCTTCTTCTCCTCCTTCTCCTTCTCCTTCTGCTTCTTCTTGTCCTTCTTCTTCTTCTTTCTGTCCTTCAGATGTTCAGGTAAAGAAAAAGGATCCTGAGTGACGGACTGACAGACGTCTGGACAAACTGGCTCCTCCTGCAGCTCTGACCTCATACTGCAGTATTATCGTGGTACGTACAGTAGTAATACTACAGTATTATCATGGTACGTACAGTAGTAATACTACAGTATTATCGTACGTACAGTAGTAATACTACAGTATTATCGTGGTACGTACAGTAGTAATACTACAGTATTATCGTGGTACGTACAGTAGTAATACTGCAGTATTATCGTGGTAGTATTATCGTGGTACGTACAGTAGTAATACTACAGTATTATCGTGGTACATACAGTAGTAATACTACAGTATTATCGCACGTACAGTAGTAATACTGCAGTATTATCGTGGTAGTATTATCGTGGTACGTACAGTAGTAATACTACAGTATTATCGTGGTACATACAGTAGTAATACTACAGTATTATCGTACGTACAGTAGTAATACTACAGTATTATCGTGGTACGTACAGTAGTAATACTACAGTATTATCGTACGTACAGTAGTAATACTACAGTATTATCGTACGTACAGTAGTAATACTACAGTATTATCATGGTACGTACAGTAGTAATACTACAGTATTATCGTACGTACAGTAGTAATACTACAGTATTATCGTACGTACAGTAGTAATACTGCAGTATTATCATGGTACGTACAGTAGTAATACTACAGTATTATCGTGGTACGTACAGTAGTAATACTACAGTATTATCATGGTACGTACAGTAGTAATACTGCAGTATTATCATGGTACGTACAGTAGTAATACTACAGTATTATATGCGTACAGTAGTAATACTACAGTATTATCATGGTACGTACAGTAGTAATACTGCAGTATTATCGTGGTACGTACAGTAGTAATACTACAGTATTATCATGGTACGTACAGTAGTAATACTGCAGTATTATCATGGTACGTACAGTAGTAATACTACAGTATTATCGTGGTACGTACAGTAGTAATACTGCAGTATTATCATGGTACATACAGTAGTAATACTGTGTGTTCGAGGTACTTTAAACAGCCTTTAATGATCATTTACACATTAACAGTGTTTATAAATAAGAAACATTATCTCAGTTTAATTAAGATAATCTGAGATAATTATGCAGTTATTTCTCTTTAGATAATAGTTTAGTTTATAATAGTTTTAAATCATGTCAGATGATTGAAGATAATTAAACTAAAGTTTGAATTATCCTGACCGTGTTATAAATGTGTCATCATCATTTATCATTTAAAGTGTCTGAACTAAACTTTATTTTGTTTTTTATTTTTTATTACTATCGACTGATCGACTCTCATTATCTCAAGATTCTCCTAAACTTTAAACATTTTAATAAAAATAAAACAAAAGTTTTTCATCTGACAGCAAACTGACAGTTTTTATAAAGAAGATCAAAGGAATTCAAATTAAACTGAAAATCTTATTTTAGTATTTTTATTCTTTTCTTTTAAACTCGTCAAGGAAGTGAGTGTCTGTAATTTCAGAATAAAATGTCACATTTCTTAATTAATTTAAAGAAAATCATCAGAACATTTCATTTTAAATCCAGATGATATTTAATTTAAAGTGAAACAACTTGTTTCATAAGTCAAGTGACATTTTAAATATTCTTTTTTTAAATTTAATTTTTATCTTTATTTATTTTATCATACTTGTTTTTTTAACATGACAGACATTTCAAAATAAAAGGCCATGTTTATTATTTCACATGAATCTGTGACGTTCAGAAAAGAAACCAAAATATTTCTGTGAAAGTCTGAAACACTAAAGTGACCTTTGCTTTTATTGTGAAAGTTTACAGCGTTTCCTCCTGTTTTGATATGAAAATGTGTTTTTAAGTTTTTATTGTAGGAAGCGCTCCGTGTTGTTCATGTATTCTTCTTTTCACCTCGATGCCTTAAAGTCTTGAAGCTTTAAAATAAAGTTGAATGGTGTTTTTTGACACATTAAAGAGACTGTCGTCTGCATAGAAACACATTTTAATCAAATCTTTCTAATTACTGTGAAATTAAAGTGAATTTAATGATAAAAAAAAGTTTCTCTTCTTTTTTCACTCTCAACTTGTTCCCACAAACTGCAGTTCCTCTTGTCGTCCACTTGAGGCTGGTTCCAGAAGTGAGTCAGTCTCCATAAGTCCCCATGTTCAAATGTTGTTAAATAGTCTCCCTTTACTCAACCTCTCAGACCTCAACAGTGAAGCCACGAGCTCATAGGACGGCTTGTGACACCAGACAATCCATCAACCGACACGTTATGGCGGGGGTTTAGTCTCCTCATCATGTGGTCATGTTGTCTGATGTCTTTATTTATTGATACAATAACCTATCGACAGAAACTCTTCATGGAACAAAGTCCTGAGACGAGAAACGAAGGCAATCATTAATTTCATGTGCAGAGAAATGTAATAACAGTGGAGATAAGATGATGTGAACAGAGTGCAAAGGATGTAGAAGAGATGCAATTAATGAACATTATATACATACAACATGCCGCTGAACACACGACAGGTCACACATGTTCAGTGGCCAGAGGTCAGAGGTCATGGTGGTCAGTGACAGTACTGTGCATGGCGTGGATAAAAGTTTAAAGGTCCAGTGTGTCAGATTTAGGATCTATTGGCAGGAATTGAATATAATATTAATTAGTATGTTTCATTAGTGTGTAATCACCTGAAAATAATAATCTTTGTGTTTTTGTTGCTTTTAAACGAGCCCTCTGTATCTACAGGAGCCCAGAACAGACAAACCAAACTCTGATCTAGATTTGGACTTTGGCTTTTATGTGAATTTGCCAGCCAGAGTTTTTCTTACATGCGTGGAATGAAGAGGGTGAGGTGTGGGAAGAGTAATCTGCAGCTTCACCACTAGGTGCCACTACATCCTCCAGACCGGACTGAACATCTCTGGTGCTGCTCGGTAAAGAACTCATTTAGTTTAAACAACTTTAATTGTAAGTTTATTGAAGTTATCTAAACTTAAAAAACAAAAAATCTTTTTAATGAACATGAAAACACTTCATGTTAAACAGCTGATCACACACACACACACACACACACACCCTGATTATGTGATCCAGGCTGAACAGGAAGTTCAGACGCGCTGAATGAGGAAATGTGACGGCTGAGTCAAGGTGAGTGTTTACTCAACATTTTTCTGACATTACTGTGGACAAAAATGTTTGAATGAACGAGGTAAGTAGTTGTTATGGTTGAGTTTAAGTCTCCATGAAATGAATGTTTGTCTATGTAATGTGAGTGCGTGTGTGAACTTGTTCTTCCTGATTCTCTGCAGTCCGTCAGTGATTTCCTGTTTGAGCTCTCAGACTGACTTCAGATCAGAAGATGAGTGTTAGTTTGGAGGACGACAGAGCAGAGTCTCCAGTGTCCAGCTGTCCGTCCATGAAGAGTGACCAGTCCAAAGGTCTTCCTATAAACTTCAGTCATGAACCTGGACCCTCAGACACAAAATAAGAGATACTAACTCATCTCTATGACTCATGTTCAGCTGGATACAATCCGGCGAGGTTCATTTATTTATTTTTACAACACTGTTGTAAAGTTACGTACATCAGTGAACTCCTGATTGGTTCATGTTTGGACACGCGCATAGCTTGAAGCCCGTTAAGATGGATTCTTGTACATAAGTTAACTAACATAACTTTTACGCAGAGTTCAGGCAAACAGACAGACAGCAGAGTCTCCAGGATCCAGCTGTCTGTCTATGAAGAGTGACCGGTCCAAAGGTCTTCCTCCAAAGTTCAGTGATGAACCTGGACCTTCAGACACAAAGTAAGAGACTGTTTTTACTGTAAACTGATGATGCTTAGAGGATGAAGAGAAACATGAGAAGCTGTTAATGAATGTTGATGACAGCAGGAGAGCTGAAATCAAATCATCTTCATCACAGACTGAAAGCTGAATTCAAACAGAAAAGTAACGACACTTTTACTCTGTGAACGTCTGAGCTTCCAGACAGTGTCGTCCAAATCTTGATATTTGTCACCAACAGTCAACAAATCATTTGAGTGATAAAGAAATGTCTTCACAGAGAGAGGAAGAGGAGTCATGTTCCTGTGGAGGAGCAGCCGTCCTGCTGTGTTTGGTGTCAGGACGTCCTGAAGGATCCGGTCTCTACCAGCTGTGGACACTGGTTCTGCAGACACTGCATCACCTCATACTGGGACCAGTCTGCTTCATCAGGAGACTCCTCCTGTCCCCAGTGTGGGAAACGATCCAGAAGTAAGGACCAGGACCATCGTGGTTTGGTTTAGTGGGAGCTGGATCTCATAGTGAGGGAATGTCAAGCCGATAGGCAGTAGACATGGACGGGGTGTTCGGTTTGATGGTTTGGATGTAGGATGAGCCTGAGCTGTTTACAGCACAGTGGCCAAGAACCAGTGACTTGAATCATACTTTAGCAACCATTGATGTTCAACCATTTATTTGACTGGTCTCAAACTTTTCTCTCTGTTTCAGTGAGTGGTGGTCTGCAGGAGGTTTTAGATGAACATAAGATCAGTCTGAAGACGAGATGTGAACGTGTGACTGAAGGAAGTGATGAAACAGGAAGTGGAACCCTCCTCAACAGGATCTACACTGAGCTCTACATCACAGAGGGACAGAGTGAAGAGGTTAATACCCAACATGAGGTGAGGCAGCTTGAGACAGCTTCCAAGAAGAAGGAGACCCTCCATGACACTCCGATCAAATGCCACGACATCTTTAAAGCCTTACCTGACCAAAAGAGACACATCAGAGTCGTTCTGACCAACGGCGTCGCTGGCGTTGGAAAAACCTTCTCAGTGCTGAAGTTCACTCTGGACTGGGCAGAGGGCTCGGAGAACCAAGATGTCAGTCTGGTGGTTCTGCTCTCGTTCAGGGAGCTGAACTTGATCAAAGATGAGCGGTTCAGTCTTCTCACGCTGCTCCATGTTTTCCATCCAACATTACAGAAGGTCACAGCAGAGAAGCTCGCTGTCTGTAAACTTCTGTTCATCTTTGACGGCCTGGATGAAAGCAGACTTTCACTGGATTTCAACAACAAAGAGGTCGTGTCTGATGTCACACAGGAGTCATCAGTCAGCGTGCTGTTGACAAGCCTCATCAAGGGGAATCTGCTTCCCTCGGCTCTCATCTGGATAACTTCCAGACCTGCAGCAGCCAATCAGATCCCTCCTTCATGTGTTGACAGGGTAACAGAAGTACGAGGCTTCACTGACGCTCAGAAGGAGGAGTACTTCAGGAGGAGAGTCAGTGATGAAGATCTGTCCAGCAGAATCATCTCACACATCAAGACCTCCAGGAGCCTCCACATCATGTGTCTGATCCCAGTCTTCTGCTGGATCACTGCTACAGTTCTGGACCACATGTTGACCACAGACCAGAGAGGAGAGCTGCCCAAGACCCTGACTGACCTGTACTCACACTTCCTGCTGGTTCAGACAAAGAGGAAGAAGAAGAAGTACGATGAAGGACATGAGACGAGTCCACAGGAGCTGACGGAGGCTGACAGGGAAGTTCTTCTGAAGCTGGGGAGGCTGGCGTTTGAACAGCTGGAGAAAGGAAACATCATGTTCTACCAAGAAGACCTGGAGCAGTGTGGTCTGGATGTCACAGAGGCCTCGGTGTACTCAGGAGTTTGTACAGAGATCTTCAAAAGAGAGAGTGTGATCTTCCAGAAAACAGTCTACTGCTTTGTTCATCTGAGCGTTCAGGAGTTTCTGGCTGCAGTCTACCTGATCCACTGTTACACCAACAAGAAGAAAGAGGTACTGAAGGACTTCCTGGGGAAAAAACACATTGATTCATCCCTGGATGTCTTCCTGATGAAGGCCATGGAGAAATCCCTTCAAAGTAAAAATGGTCACCTGGACCTGTTTGTTCGCTTCCTTCATGGCCTCTCTCTGGAGTCCAACCAGAGACTCTTAGGAGGCCTGCTGGGTCAGACAGACAACAGTCCAGAAACCATCCAGAGAGCCATCAACAACCTGAAGAAGAAGAGGACAAAAGTCTCTCCTGACAGAAGCATCAACATCTTCCACTGTCTGATGGAGATGAACGATGACTCAGTCCATCAGGAGATCCAAGAGTTCCTGAAGTCAGAGAACAGATCAGAGAAGAAACTCTCTGTGATCCACTGCTCAGCTCTGGCCTACATGCTGCAGATGTCAGAGGAGGTTCTGGATGAGTTGGACCTGAAGAAGTACAACACATCAAAGGAGGGACTACAGAGACTGATTCCAGCTGTGAGGAACTGCAGAAAGGCTCGGTAAGTCCAGATGTGATGAACATTAGAAAACAATGTAAAGCTGCACACGAGCACCTGACTGATGTAAATACATCTGAGCTCCAACCGACAGTCATTTCACAGTTCATTGAACATCATGTTAAAATAAAGTTGAACAAAAACAAATGCAGCGGCAATCACAGCAAGAAGGTTCCTGGTTCAAACCTCGGCTGGGGTGGGTTCTCTCCGGGTACTCCGGCTTCTTCCCACAGTCCAACAACATGCACTTAACAGGTTAACTAATGGCTCTAAATTGTCCGTAGGTGTAAATGTGAGTGTGAATGGTCGTTTGTCTCTATGTGCCCTGCGATGAACTGGCGACTTGTCCAGGGTGTACCCCGCCTCTGGCCCAATGTCAGCTGGGATAGGCTCCAGCCCCCCGCGACTCTAGTGAGGATAAGCGGTTACAGATAATGTATGTCTGTAAGAACAAATGCAGCACCCTGTAGATCAGAATGTGACACGTTTACATCACCGTCATTTGGACATTTTTGTCTGAAGCAGAAATTTGGGGTTCATGATGTTGCTCAAGGACACTTTGACATGTGGACAGGAGGAGCTCAGGTTTCAAACCACAAACCTTCTGATCTATGACTGACCAGCTCAGACGATCAGCTGACCACCCGACCTACAGCCGCTCATGTTAATGTGCTCAGTGGTCTAAATGCATAGAGTCTGTTTATATAATAACTGTCAGATTTTATTATATTTTAAATGTTATATTATCTGTATTCACAGACTTTCTGGCTGTAAA
Source organism: Argyrosomus regius (assembly GCA_946959425.1). Classification (NCBI taxonomy): domain Eukaryota; kingdom Metazoa; phylum Chordata; class Actinopteri; family Sciaenidae; genus Argyrosomus; species Argyrosomus regius. The sequence continues at coordinate 1,263,118 of OX336891.1, read as the reverse complement.
CTCTCAGAGACTCACTGTGAAGTCGTGGCCTCAGTTCTGAAGTCCAACCCCTCCCATCTGACAGAGCTGGACCTGAGTCACAACGACCTGTATGATTCAGGAGTGAAGCTGCTGTCTGCTGGACTGGAGAGTCCAAACTGCAGACTGCAGACTCTGAGGTCAGTTCATGTGTTTTGTTCTGTGTTTATCCACCAAATTTAAGTCCATAACAGACTTTTTAAATTTCTTCATTTCACTTTTTTTCTTGGTTTGTCTGAGCACAAATCACAACAACTCTTTTTCAAAGTTTGTCAGTCTGAACAGTTTGACTGTGAATTTAGTCTGAACTCAAACTGGACTGCTGTGAGTCAGAAACTGTAGCATTTATCCAACAACGTGCTGCAACATTAAATCATATTTATTCATGATGTGAAACAGATCTATATATAAACTAGAGACCATCATGTGACGGGATGACAGCCGTGACGCCTGACCATGAATACTCAATACTCACTTACTACACTGACACATCAGTACTCGTGGGTCGGACCACAGCCATCTTGGACCTCAGCCTTCATTCTGATCTGAACTACACACCTGTGACGTTTCATGGCTCCATCTTGGACTGTCATGTCATGTTGACAAAATCTGTCCACAGACGTATAAACAGCTGGAAAATGCTCAAACACACACACACACACACACACACATGCACACACATGCATGCACACACACACACACACACACACACACACACACACACACACACACACACAGTGTATGTAACATATTTTCAAATGCAGATGTCTGAAGTGTGTATTATTTATGGTGTTTATGGTGTATTTATTTTTTATATTATTTGCTGGTTAAGATGAAGAGAACGTCCATGTCACTGTGCTGAGTGCAGACATCAGGCTGATATTATACTGATCCACACTGAGGATCTGAATGCTAAAGTCCATTTTCTTCTTCTGTGGTTTAGTCCATTGACTGTGGCAGAGCAATGTTGAGCTGCACATTTCAAACCTGAATATAACAAGAACAATCTCCCCTGGATAATTCACTGTGAACCTCTTCAACACTTGATCTTCATCTTATATTCACATCATGTTTTTAAAGAAATGACAAGAAAATAAATCAATGAATAAACTCTATTTCAACTATCAGACAATAACAAATATATTTTATGAAGCTGTATGATGTTTCTACTGACTGAACTGTTTCATAAACTTACTTCATTTATTCTTTATTCAGATTGGAGAGCTGCAGGTTGTCAGAGATCAGCTGTGCTTCTCTGGCCTCAGCTCTGAAGTCCAACCCCTCCCATCTGACAGAGCTGGACCTGAGTAACAACGACCTGCAGGATTCAGGAGTGAAGCTGCTGTGTGATTTTCTGCAGAGTCCAAACTGCAGACTGCAGACTCTGAGGTCAGTAGTGTTGGGAGTAATGTGTTACATACTGTAATTACACTACTTTTGGTGGTAACTAGAAATGTAACTAATTACTTTGTCAAGTTAAATAACACAATTACAGTTAGTGAAACTTAAATGAAATGGTCGATGTGTCGGCTTGAAATTGTAAGTAGTAAGAATGTAATAGATATCTAGAATTATATTTCAGATATCTGAAATACAATTTGAACTTGTGAAAATTATATTTGTACTAGTAACAATTATATTTGAGATATCTACAATTCCTTTTATAACTCATCAGAATTGAACTTTAGATCTTAAAAAAGGAATTTCCACGAGTCAAAATGTCTTTGAAGAAATCTTCAATGACGTATATATCTGAAATGAATATGCTAATGAGGTGACACGCCCCAAAATGATATGCTAATTAGGTGGCATGTCCAAAAATAATATGCTAATGAGGTGACATATACAAAAATAAAATGCTAATGAACTGAAGTCCACATTTAAAAGAACACTAAAGTTACTGTCCCTCCTAAATGATTACTTTCATATGCAGTAATTGATAAAGTAATCCAATTACTTCTGAGAGAAGCAGCTAGTAACTGTAACTAATTAGTAATTTTCAGTAACTTGCACAACACTGGAGGTCAGACACATTTTTCCTTCTGTGCTGAGATGAATATGATGTGAAAGTTGTGCTGAGTGCAGACATCAGGCTGATATTATACTGATCCACACTGAGTATCTGAATGCTAAAGTCCATTTTCTTCTTCTGTGGTTTAGTCCACTGACTGTGGCAGAGCAATGTTGAGCTGCACATTTCAAACCTGAATATAACAAGAACAATCTCCCCTGGATAATTCACTGTGAACCTCTTCAACACTTGACTTTCATCTTATATTCACATCATGTTTTTAAAGAAATGACAAGAAAATAAATCAATGAATAAACTCTATTTCAACTATCAGACAATAACAAATATATTTTATGAAGCTGTATGATGTTTCTACTGACTGAACTGTTTCATAAACTTACTTCATTTATTCTTTATTCAGATTGAGGGACTGCAGGTTGTCAGAGATCAGCTGTGCTTCTCTGGCCTCAGCTCTGAAGTCCAACCCCTCCCATCTGACAGAGCTGGACCTGAGTAACAACGACCTGCAGGATTCAGGAGTGAAGCTGCTGTGTGATTTTCTGCAGAGTCCAAACTGCAGACTGCAGACTCTGAGGTCAGTAGTGTTGGGAGTAATGTGTTACATACTGTAATTACACTACTTTTGGTGGTAACTAGAAATGTAACTAATTACTTTGTCAAGTTAAATAACACGATTACAGTTAGTGAAACTTAAATGAAATGATCGATGTGTCGGCTTGAAATTGTAAGTAGTAAGAATGTAATAGATATCTAGAATTATATTTCAGATATCTGAAATACAATTTGAACTTGTGAAAATTATATTTGTACTAGTAACAATTATATCTGAGATATCTACAATTCCTTTTATAACTCGTCAGAATTGAACTTTAGATCTTAAAAAAGGAATTTCCACGAGTCAAAATGTCTTTGAAGAAATCTTCAATGACGTATATATCTGAAATGAATATGCTAATGAGGTGACACGCCCCAAAATGATATGCTAATTAGGTGGTATGTCCAAAAATAATATGCTAATGAGGTGACATATACAAAAATAAAATGCTAATGAACTGAAGTCCACATTTAAAAGAACACTAAAGTTACTGTCCCTCCTAAATGATTACTTTCATATGCAGTAATTGATAAAGTAATCCAATTACTTCTGAGAGAAGCAGCTAGTAACTGTAACTAATTAGTAATTTTCAGTAACTTGCACAACACTGGAGGTCAGACACATTTTTCCTTCTGTGCTGAGATGAATATGATGTGAAAGTTGTGCTGAGTGCAGACATCAGGCTGATATTATACTGATCCACACTGACGATCTGAATGCTAAAGTCCATTTTCTTCTTCTGTGGTTTAGTCCACTGACTGTGGCAGAGCAATGTTGAGCTGCACATTTCAAACCTGAATATAACAAGAAAAATCTCCCCTGGATAATTCACTGTGAACCTCTTCAACACTTGATCTTCATCTTATATTCACATCATGTTTTCACATCTCTATTTCAACTATCAGACAATAACAAATATATTTTATGAAGCTGTATGATGTTTCTACTGACTGAACTGTTTCATAAACTTACTTCATTTATTCTTTATTCAGATTGGTAAAGTGCAGGTTGTCAGAGATCAGCTGTGCTTCTCTGGCCTCAGCTCTGAAGTCCAACCCCTCCCATCTGACAGAGCTACACCTGAACTACAACATCCTGAAGGATTCAGGAGTGAAGCTGCTGTGTGATTTTCTGCAGAGTCCAAACTGCAGACTGAAGACTCTGGGGTCAGTAGTGTTGGGAGTAATGTGTTACATACTGTAATTACACTACTTTTGGTGGTAACTAGAAATGTAACTAATTACTTTGTCAAGTTAAATAACACAATTACAGTTAGTGAAACTTAAATGAAGTGGTCGATGTTGAAATATGCTAATGAGGTGACATATCCAAAAACAATATGCTAATGAGCTCATATCTGACATAATGAGTTGATATGTCAGAAATGTATTTGTAGATATTAATGTTTCTACTGACTGAACTGTTTCATAAACTTACATCATTTATTCTTTGTTCAGATTGTGGGGCTGTAGTTTGTCAGAGATCAGCTGTGCTTCTCTGGCCTCAGCTCTGAAGTCCAACCACTCCCATCTGACAGAGCTGGACCTGAGATACAACATCCTGCAGGATTCAGCAGTGAAGCCTCTGTCTGATCTTGTGGAGAGTCCACACTGCAGTCTGCAGACTCTGAGGTCAGTAGAGGGTTGCAGTCAGTCCACGTTGGTCTCAGCAGTATTGTACTAAACACAGTTAGTATCAAAGCACAGATCCAGTATTTCCTGTAAACCTCCGACCTTCTCAGCGGCTGCTTTCCTCAGTGAAGCTGTGAGAGGAGAACGGTGACAGGCTTCAGGATTGGACAGAAAGACAGAGAGAGAGAGAACAGTCAGCCAATCAGATGAGCCAGAAGCTCGTTGTGATCATGTGTTTTTGGTTGATGTGAAGACGACTGTTGTTGTTGTGTTCATGTCTACAGGAAATAAAGCTGATTACAGCTGACAGCATTACAAGATGTACAGAGACAGTGGTCCTCATTCATCAGATCTGATCTCAAAGTGTTTGTTCTCTCATTTCAACACTAAAGAACTGATCAGTTCATCTTTGTCACAGCTCTCAGATCAGTCTGACTGAAGCCTGCAAAGAACCATCATTACATTTAGTGACCATGTGGTCTTTGTACAGAGCAGAACCTCTGCTGAAGTCCAGTAAGCACAGCTTCAGTCTTTGTCTGAACATGTAGGACCTTTAACATCATATATATATCTGTCCATGTGTCTTTAGTTTGGTCCACATGTTTTTAATATTTACAGATTTGTCAGGTCATATTTCAAAAGTAGATGAAGTTCATGCTTTGAACCTTGACAGCTGTAAATGAACTGTTTCTGAAGTAATGATGCGTTCAGGGACTGTCAGACTGCGTTTACGACACGTTTACAACACATTAACAACGCGTTAACAACACATTGACAACACGTTAACAACGCGTTAACAACGCGTTAACGCGTTTACAACACATTGACAACACGTTAACAACGCGTTAACGCGTTTACAACACATTGACAACACGTTACGTTTACAACGCGTTAACGCGTTAACGCGTTGTTAACGCGTTGTTAACGCGTTGTAAACGTAACATGTTAACAACACATTGACAACACGTTAACAACGCGTTTACAACACATTGACAACACGTTACGTTTACAACGCATTAACAACGCGTTTACAACACGTTAACAACACGTTAACGACGCGTTTACGACACGTTGACAACGCGTTAACAACACATTGACAACACGTTAACAACGCGTTAACAACACATTGACAACACGTTAACAACGCGTTAACGCGTTTACAACACATTGACAACACGTTACGTTTACAACGCGTTAACGCGCGTTAACATGTTGTTAACATATTGTTAACGTGTTGTTAACGTGTTGTTATCGTGTTGTTAACGTGTTGTTAACGTGTTGTTATCGTGTTAACGTGTTGTCAACGTGTCGTTAACGCGTTGTCAACGTGTCGTAAATGCGTTGTCAACGTGTCGTAAACGCGTCGTTAACGTGTTGTTAACGTGTTGTAAACGTGTCGTAAACGCGTCGTTAACGCGTTGTTAACGCGTTGTAAACGTAACGTGTTAACAACACATTGACAACACGTTAACAACGCGTTTACAACACATTGACAACACGTTACGTTTACAACGCATTAACAACGCGTTTACGACACGTTTACAACACGTTAACAACACGTTAACGACGCGTTTACGACACGTTGACAACGCGTTAACGACACGTTGACAACACGTTAACACGATAACAACACGTTAACAACACGTTAACAACACGATAACAACACGTTAACAACACGTTAACAATATGTTAACAACATGTTAACAACACATTAACACGATAACAACACGTTAACATGCGAGCTGAACAGGACTGAAGTCCCTGCTGGTCTTGGATGTGCTGCATCACTGAGTGACAGCTGATGAAGGGAGTCTCTGTAAACACTGATTCATGACTTCTGTTGTCTGCCTGCTTCTCTCATCAGACGGAAGTGATCTCACTAAGAGTGTGAGGGATGAAAGCCACCTGGACCTGGACCTGGACCTGGACTTGGACCTGGAACCTTGTCTTTAGTTTTATTCATTCAGATATTCTGAACTCAAACAGACTGCTGCAGATCTTTGCAGATGTTCACGACAACATAACTCAGCACTTATTTAAAGTGATCTTTGACGCTCCCTCACAGTGATCCAGGTTCTGCTCGAGGTTTCTTCTTCTCAGATCAACACCATGTAACTTTTCTCTCACATGAAGGTTCTTGGTTCAAACAGATGTTCTCTGGTTCTCTCTGATGTTCTCTGGTTCTCTCTGGTGTTCTCTGGTTCTCTCCCTGGTTCTGTCTGATGTTCTCTGGTTCTGTCTGATGCTCTCTGGTTCTGTCTGATGTTCTCTGGTTCTCTCTGATGTTCTCTGGTTCTGTCTGATGTTCTCTGGTTCTCTCTGATGTTCTCTGGTTCTGTCTGATGTTCTCTGGTTCTCTCTGATGCTCTCTGGTTCTCTCTGATGCTCTCTGGTTCTGTCTGATGTTCTCTGGTTCTCTCTGATGCTCTCTGGTTCTCTCTGATGCTCTCTGGTTCTCTCTGATGCTCTCTGGTTCTGTCTGATGTTCTCTGGTTCTCTCTGATGCTCTCTGGTTCTCTCTGATGTTCTCTGGTTCTCTCTGATGCTCTCTGGTTCTGTCTGATGTTCTCTGGTTCTGTCTGATGCTCTCTGGTTCTGTCTGATGTTCTCTGGTTCTCTATGATGCTCTCTGGTTCTCTCTGATGCTCTCTGGTTCTGTCTGATGTTCTCTGGTTCCGTCTGATGCTTACATTTAATATTGAACAATCATCGTTATGTGGAGTCTCTGATGAGGAAGAGGACTGGTTAATCTGCTCAACATTTATTTTGTATTTATGAATATCATGTTGGAGTCCTCAGATAATTAATACAATTATTCATAAAGTAACACAACATTTATATAACGTGTGTCTGTATGAATAAATAATAAATATGGCCGACCTGTCTGATGATGTCATGATTATGTGTGTGTGTCATGATCATGTGTGTGTGTCATGATCATGTGTGTGTGTCATGATCATGTGTGTCATACATGTTGTATCCTGTAGTCAGTGAATAAAATAAAGACATAAATGTTGGTTGTAGTTTGCTGCTGGAGCCTCCAGGGGGAGACAGTGACTGTTTCACAGGTTTAAATCCTGCAGAGCTCAGAGAAGAGAAGCAGCCTGCAGGAGAACCTGAAACATTCCCATCAAATATCTGATCACAGGTCAGACTAAGAAGAAGGAGACAGAGTCAAGAAGAAGAAGTTCTTCAGAGAAACGTTCCAGGTGAGTTTGTGGATCATTTTAAGACATGAATGAGTGAAACTGACAGAAAACAGCTGAAGAAGAGACACAACAGAGATACCTGCCAGGTGTGAGGACCTGCTACACAATGTCAGGTATTAAACTAGTCTTGTTGGTCATCCACCAACATTTAGTTTCACCTTTAAACTCCACATGTCTACGTGTCCGGTTACTTTCACATATTAAGAGCAGCCCATCAAACATTATCCACAAAGTCAAGGCCTCATGTTCGTTTCCAGGTATTAGTCAGGACCCAAACATCAGTGAAAGCACACTGGTCTGAAGTCTGGGTTCTTATTTTCCAGGTATTAGTCTGGTCCCTTCAGGATATCAGTGATTTTTCTGTACTGCGTTTTCTTTGAATGTTTGTAATAACGTCAAAGTTTGGACTGTTGATTGGACAAAACATTATGAAGGTGTCACTTTGAATTCTGGGTAGTAGAGTTTTCATCAATAAATCAAATAATCAGCAGATGAATCCAGAATCAGAATCAGGTTTAGGTTTGCACTTACTTGAATTTGACTTGGTGTATTTGGTGCAGAATAAACATTAAAACAGAGGTGTTCAAACTACAGCCCCCGGGCCAACTGCGACCCGTGGTCCATTTTTAATTGCCAGCAAATTCTAAAAATATAATTGAACATGTCCCACACATGAAACTTGTGCTTGACTGTAGTGCAGTTCTTAATTTTAACACTAGGTGGAGGTACTGTCTTCAACAAGGCAGCTTCTGAAGAATCAACATCAGCTTCCTCCTCTACCGGACTTCTACCGGACTTCTACCCGACTTCTACCCGACTTCTACTCGACTTCTACCGGACTTCTACCCGACTTCTACCCGACTTCTACCCGACTTCTACCCGACTTCTACTCGACTTCTACCGGACTTCTACCCGACTTCTACTCGACTTCTACCCGACTTCTACCCGATTTCTACCCGATTTCTACTCGACTTCTACCGGACTTCTACTCGACTTCTACCCGACTTCTACCGGACTTCTACTCGACTTCTACCACACTTCTACCACACTTCTACCCGACTTCTACCCGACTTCTACCCGACTTCTACCACACTTCTACCACACTTCTACCGGACTTCTACCCGACTTCTACCGGACTTCTACCCGACTTCTACCCGACTTCTACCACACTTCTACCACACTTCTACCGGACTTCTACCCGACTTCTACCGGACTTCTACCCGACTTCTACCACACTTCTACCACACTTCTACCACACTTCTACCGGACTTCTACCCGACTTCTACCCGACTTCTACTCGACTTTTACTCGACTTCTACCCAACTTCTACCCAACTTCTACCCAACTTCTACCCGACTTCTACCCGACTTCTACCCGACTTCTACCGGACTTCTACCAGACTTCTACCCAACTTCTACCGGACTAGAAGAGACAAACTAAACTCTGGATCTAAACACAGACTTTCACTGTGGTCTCTACTTCATGCTTGGAAAAGGAGGGCGATGCAATCAGCAACTACACCTCTAGATGTCACTAAATGAGGTGAAATTTCATTTGAATCCATTTTAAGATAAATCAGTGGATTATTAATGAAACACATCTTCAGATGTAAAAGGAAATGGAAAAATGGAAACGAACTAATGAACCCAATTAGAAATGATTACATTATTATTGCATAATTATTACCAGCAATAAGAACATGGACTTTAAAGTTACAGGTGGACAATAATGAGACGTGGAACGTGATGATAAAGTGGTCAGAATCTAAAGGTCCTGATTATGTTGTAATAAAGATGAAGGTACTTGATAGAGATGAACTGTGATAAAATGTCATTTATGAATGTTTATGTTCATTTATATTTCCTGATGATCAGATATGATCACATACTGAGCTGCTGTGTTTTATGTGTGTGTTGTCTCTAATATAATATACAACTGGCATTTAACATTTAGTGGTACATGAAAGAATGCATGAGTGCACACTACGTGTATGAACACGCTACACAGTCAGGTCCATACATGTAGCGTTCAGTGCACATCCATTCATGATTATATTAAGAAGAGAAGGGAAGATCAGGAGAAACACTTTCACTCCAAATGAGCTCATGTTCAACAATAAATAATCTAACCAGGAGTAAAGTTTTTAGTTAAATGATGGATCGTTAATTATGAAGTTTCTGAATCGCTGACATTGGTTGTAACGTCTGTTATTTATGCCGAGTTTATGCCATGTCAGGAGGATTATGCACTTTGCTCATTTAAAGTGATGTTTTTACATTAGTAACACTAAATAATAGCCTGTGCAATGCATGAACATGACAGCAGCTGCATTGTTTAAATATTCATACTGACATCACTTTATTTTATACTGAAATGAATGTAGCTGTAGGAATGTTAATTTATACAAACATATTTCTTTTAATTCCAAACACGCAAGAATTAGATTTGACTAATATTATATCTTTATACTTTTTACTTTTCCATACAGAGCAGGTCAGACCGAACTCTGTATAAGATTATTACAGAGAGCAACAGTTCAACCATGAACAAGCAAAACTTCCTTTAACAGGCAGAAACCTCCAACAGACCCAAGCTCATTGGTGGACGGTCATCCACCACGACCGGCTGAGTTAAAGATAGAGAGAGAGAGACTTCTGTCTTGTCTGTTCACTTTAAGGACTTCTATTTAACATTTTATTGCTTTTATTGTTGCAGTTTTAACTCTTTTCAGATTACTCTTTGGTTTTTATTCACTGGCTCTTAAACTTTTATAAACCCATGTGTTTATTTTAAAACTAGTTGAAGTATTGGCTTTAATTTATGATAACATTAGAATTTTATTTATTCATTGATTTTATTAATTGTTGTTTGCTCTGTGAAAAACTTTGGGCTGCATGTTTGTATAAAAGCCGGTTTATAGATAAATAAAGTTTCTGTGTGAACTATCTGTAACTTATTGAAGAGGATTTTCATTTCTTCTGTAGTAACTGAACAAGGTCGGCCTACTCAGCTGTATTTTATTTATTTTTTTAATATTTTCTTGTTTGGGAAACACTGATGAATATTAAAGGTGAAAATGAACAATGACCACACAGTCGACTGACACTGCTGATGACTTCATTTTGGAAAAGCAGTTTCATGGGAAGACGACAGTTTTAGTTTTAGTCTGGATGAAACTGAGAAAAAGATGTTTTTAATTTTTTATAAATTAAATGAACTGAGTCAGCAGTGAAGAGCTCCACTGATAAACTCTGGATTCAGTCTGTAGTTCAGTTTCTGTCCAAATTTAATGAGAATTTTAACTGATGAACAGAAAATGGAAATGAACAGTTGGTGGAGATTCTCATTGGACCTTGATTCATTTAAAAAATATTAATACAAAGCATGAGTGGCTGAGTCACCTTCAGGTTTAATGTTTGCGCCAATAAGCGACGCTCGTATGGTGAAAACAGCTGACAGTGAATGTGGTGTGGCATCTGTAATTAAAAAACAGCAGTTTTTTTGCAAACTACTGAAATATTATTAATTGTAATAATTATTAATTGCTCATATTATAATTGTATTTGGTTATAGTCATGTTCTCTGGCTGTTATGTGTCATGATTTGTATTTGAGTGCATGAGTCTTTTTTGTTCCTTAAAAATTACCATTATTTTGAAAGACCACAAACCCATTGAAGAAATTATGACTAGTCTGTGTTGTTATGGTTCCACCCTTCACAGGAAGTGACGACTGACCTTTAAGTCACATGTTTCATTTAGTTATCCAAACAACACTAACTGGAATTTTTTTAAATTTTCACTCCGAGCCTCCATGAAACAGGAAGTAGAGTTCTGTTTACTTCCTCATTTTTATTTTATGTTTCCTGTAAAAACACTCAGACAGGGAGTGACTTGTTGTGAATGTTGATTGGTGTTTACAGCAGCCAATAGGGAGTGTGTGTTAGCATTGCAGCTCACGCTATGAGCTAGCATCAGCGTCTACCTTCCAGTGAACACGGCCAGACCGAACAGAACCTCTGAACCAGCAGTGTCCAGTCTAACAGTGAATACAGCAACAGAACCTCTGAACCAGCAGTGTCCAGTCTAACAGTGAATACAGCAACAGAACCTCTGAACCAGCAGTGTCCAGTCTAACAGTGAATACAGCAGCCTACCGAGGTGGTTTTCTTGCCGGGTTTGGCTCCTGGCATCCCGGGCTGAGTCAGTTCAGTTAGCTACACGGCTGACCGAGCTAACCACAGTTAGCGCTTCACTACTTAGCAATGTTTCCATCAAGTAATGGTAGCTAATGTTAGCAGTGAGCTAACATGGAGAAAAATACTAATGTAATTAAGTTCATAACATTAGCTATTGTTAGCTTTACATCCAAGCTAACTAAATCAGCTAATATTAGCAGTTAGCTACATTAGCTCTATCTCAAAACTAATGAAATCATTAGCTTAAATCATCAGTTAGCTATGTTAGCTTTTTCCCAAAACTACGAGGTCCATAACATTAACTTATGTTAGCAGTTAGCTACAGTAGCACTAGCTCCAAACCAACTGGACCCTCAGTATTAGCTGGATTAGCTTTATTATATTAGCTTTAGCTCTGCTGCTACTTATCAATGTTTCCATCATAAAGTCTGTAAATCACCTCGGTAGTGTAACGTTATTCCCTGTTGGTCTCAGAGGCTGTGCTCCAACCCGGTCCGGTCCGGCTGCTGAGCCCGGTTCTGTTAGCATGCTAATGGCAGATTCAGTTAGCAGCAGAGGTATAGCAGCCCTCAGAATCACTCATAGGCTGGATGGACTTGCATGTGAGTGTATATCTGATTTATGGGGACACAGTTCAGACTGAAGATCAGTTCATTGTTTGTTTGTGGGTCAGTCTCCAGGAAATGAACCGAAGTCCCCAAAAGTGAGCTCAGTGAGGTGTGTGTGTGTTCTGGTTTAGGATACCTTCAGGGAACACATGAAACAATAGAGGGACCGTCTGATTTGCGAGGACTGTGGATGAACGTGAGTCCCCCAAAGTGACTTAAGTCAACGGTGTGTGTGTGTGTGTGTGTGTGTGTGTGTGTGTATGCGTGAGGATGGAGGGGGACCCCTGTGACGTCAGAGATTCGGAGGGGTCGTGGAGGTAGAGAGAAGGAGGCGTGATCGTGCGATGACGTCCAAGAGACACCCAGGGAGGCGGGGCGTGTGCGTGACGTCACCCAGCAGCAGCCGCTTCTCCTTTTAAAGCCGCCGGTGGACCGACAGACCGACAGACAGCAGGAGGACTTTAAATACCTCGCAGCGTCTCTAACGGGACATTTGTCGGTGCTCGGCTCTCTCTCGGTGTGTGTTTGATTTTTTTCTTTGATGGAGGTGCAACAATTCCTCCACAGACTGCACCGCCCGCCCGCCGCCCGCCGCCGGGACTGAAGCCGTGCGCAGGATCCCGGTTCTGATCGTGTCGTCCTCTCCGTCCTCTCCGTCTTCCAGCAGGCCGCCGTCTCCTCCGTGACTCTCAGTTCCCATGCGATTCTTCAGACTCACATTCAAGTGTTTCGTGGATTGTTTTTGAAGGTCGTGCCCGGTGCTCGGTGTCTCTCCGTTATTTTTCATTTCCACTTTTTGAAACTTTCAATCTTTCCTCTTGTTTTTGTGGAGAAATGTCTCCAGATTATTATTAGACTTTTAAACTGAACTCGTTCATTAATCCGTCCGGATCAGATCCAGGATCAGCTGATCCGCCCCGCAGCCCAAATATTACAAATCATCCAAAAACCAGAGAAGAAGAAGAAGGTGAGAGCGGACCGTGCGGGACCGTGCGGGACTGAGCGGGACCTGCTGACTCATCTGTTTCTGACTGGTTCTGGACTGGTACCTGACTGTTTGGACTCTGAGAGGTGAGACACACTTTAAAGACTCAGACTGACTTCTTCTGTGGTGTGACCGTGAACTGAAGAAGAAGAAGAAGTCAAACACTGACACACGTTCATTAAAGGGAACCTCAAAGGTTTGTCCTGGGTTTGTTTTTGGTTTCTGATTGGTTCTTGTGACAGAAACTTAAAAGACTTAAAGGACTCTTTACTGACTGGTTCCTGACTGGTTGCTGACTGGTTCCTGACTGGTTGCTGACTGGTTGCTGACTGGTGCCTGACTGGTTGCTCACCGCTTGCTGACTGGTTCTTGACCACTTGCTGACTGGTTGCTGACTGATTCCTGACTGGTTGCTGACTGGTTGCTGAGTGGTTGCTGACTGGTTGCTGGCTGGTTCCTGACTGGTTGCTGACTGGTTGCTGACTGGTTCCTGACTGGTTGCAGACTGGTTGCTGACTGGTTCCTGACTGGTTGCAGACTGGTTGCAGACTGGTTGTTGACTGGTTGCTGACTGGTTCTTGACCACTTGCTGACTGGTTGCTGACTGATTCCTGACTGGTTGCTGACTGGTTCCTGACTGGTTGCAGACTGGTTGCAGACTGGTTGCTGACTGATTGTTGACTGGTTGCTCACCACTTGCTGACTGGTTGCTGACTGGTTCCTGACTGGTTGCTGACTGATTGTTGACTGGTTGCAGACTGGTTGCAGACTGATTGTTGACTGGTTGCAGACTGGTTGCAGAGTAGTTGCTGCCTGCTTGCTGACTGATGGAGAAGCAGGCCCTCCCAGCCTCCTCCTGTTCTCTGGTTCTCCTGGAGGAGAACAGGAAGAACCCGCTCCTCCTGACTAATGGCAGCAGCGGCGGCGGTTACTCCCCCACGGCGGCTAACGGCAGCCTCGTCCCGCTCAGTACGGCCGTGGCGGGGTCCGGCAGCGGAGGCGGAGCTTGTGCTGGAGCAGATAAGAAGGCGGGCGTGGTGACGGGGGCGGGGCCAGCGTACCAGGAGCGGGAGACGTGGACGCGGCAGATGGACTTCATCATGTCCTGCGTGGGATTCGCCGTCGGACTCGGCAACGTGTGGAGGTTCCCCTACCTGTGCTACAAGAACGGAGGAGGTGAGGCACACACACACACACACACACACTCACACACACAGAATAAGCCACGCCCCCTTCATGACTAGACCACGCCCCCTCTGGTAGCTGTTAGCTTAGCATGTTTGCTGACGTGTTATGTTAGCTGGATCACCGGCAGAGCAGCACTACACGAAACCATGTGACCATGTGACCATGTGGGGGCCACCCAGGACACCTGTGGTCCACGTGGACCCGGTCCAGGACAGAACTGGTTCTGATCCAGACGTTAGAAAACTTTATTGAAAATCTCACCGACACTCGAGGAACGTTCGAGTGTTTAGAGAGCGACGACAGAAACACTGAATGAAACAACGTGTTGAGTTACGTGTGTGTGTGCGTGTGTGTGTGTGTGTGTGTGTGTGTGTGTGTGTGTTGGCTGCAGAGCAAACACTTCATGTGCACCATGCAGAGGGTGGAGCAGAGATACAGTTACCTGCAGAGACAGCATACTATATATACAAACTGTGTGTGTGTGTGTGTGTGTGTGTGTGTGTGTGTGTGTGGACAGTTCAGTGACTTTTATTGACTCCGTATGAATGCTGTCAATCAAACACTGACCGTCACAAGGTTTAATTACAAACATGAGGAAGATAAAACAGGAAATAACAAAATTAAACAGGAAATAACAAAATTAAACAGGAAATAACAAAATAAAACAGGACAAACTGATGACATAAGATCAGACTCCACCTGACTGACACTCTGGATATAAACAATAACACACTATGACCTCATTAATAAACATTATTACCACCTTATTTCTTAAGGTGGAATTTATGTCCGAGTTGTTTTGGATTGTACCTGATGAAGTCAGTGTGTGTAATGTCACTCTATACACACACACACACACATTATTCTATAACAAAGTAAGAACAATAATCAAAAGAAACGTTCAGGATCAAAGTTTGTTTTTATTCAAAAACTCTGAGCGCCTGTCAGACAGAGCTGAGGGATTAATGACATCATGACACATATGATGAGTTCACTGACTGTTTGTAAATCAAAGACTTCATAACCTGACACACACACGGTGAGTTCATGGAGCTGCTGTGAGCACAGGTGAACGTCACTTTACTCCAAACATCATCTCAGGTGTGTGATCCACCTGTAGGTGTGTGATCCAGCTGTGGGTGTGTGATCCACCTGTAGGTGTGTGATCCAGCTGTAGGTGTGTGATCCACCTGTAGGTGTGTGATCCACCTGTAGGTGTGTGATCCAGCTGTGGGTGTGTGATCCACCTGTAGGTGTGTGATCCACCTGTAGGTGTGTGATCCACCTGTAGGTGTGTGATCCAGCTGTAGGTGTGTGATCCAGCTGTAGGTGTGTGATCCAGCTGTAGGTGTGTGATCCAGCTGCGGGTTTGTGATCCACCTGCGGGTGTGTGATCCACCTGCAGGTGTGCGTCTCTCAGTTGTTGTGCCGTGGTGCATTCATGTTCCTCTGGAACACCCAGCTTCAGTTCAGGGCTTCCTGACAGTGAGCTTCACATCAGCACTTGAACGCACCACACAGTGAGTACAGTGTGTCTGATTGATGATGTGTCTGTCAGGTGGTCACACAGTTACCACGACGACCAAAGGTGATGTCTCCACGAGCAGAGACAAACTGCTGAGGAGAAGAAAAGAGGAGACGATTCTTCACCTGAAAAGGTCTCGTTCACACAGCCGGCCGGTTTGAGCTGGACGGAGGGACGAGACCAGAAAGGTCTGAATGTTCACACAGAGAGGAGGAGGAGGAGGAGGAGGAGGAGGAGAGAAGGTCAGGCTCGTGTTAAATCACAGAGAATCAGGAGGAAAGGTTCAGTTCTCACGTTACAGACACAAACAGACGTCCTGGTAACTGACTCCGTCCATCCATCACCAGCTGTTTGTTAGCAGCTCTATGGTGATTGGTTCACACGCTCCAACACTTCAGTCAGACTCAAAGGTGATTGGTTCACACGTTTCATCCTCCGACTCTTCATGCAGCGCCACCTTCAGGCCAGACACCTGCAGTAATGCCTCCTCTACATCCAAAACACCTGTGCTACAAACACTGACACTGTCCCAGAGCTAACAGCAGCAGCTAACAGCAGCAGCTAACAGCAGCTAACAGCAGCTAACAGCAGCAGCTAACAGCAGCTAACAGCAGCAGCTAACAGCAGCTAACAGCAGCTAACAGCAGCAGCTAACAGCAGCTAACAGCAGCAGCTAACAGCAGCAGCTAACAGCAGCTAACAGCAGCTAACAGCAGCTAACGGCAGCAGCTAACAGCAGCAGCTAACAGCAGCTAACAGCAGCTAACGGCAGCAGCTAACAGCAGCAGCTAACAGCAGCTAACAGCAGCTAACAGCAGCTACAGTGACATGGTCGTTTATTTATTGTTTGATCGTATTCAGACAAAATCTGTAAAACTGAAATGACATTTATAGTTTTTGATTTTTATTCTGATATTTTGTAAAAATCATAAAAACGGTCAAATGACAGAAAAACAAAAAAAACTAAGTTACAGTCGTTTGTTTCATTATGCACTTCCTCCACATCTCTTCATCGTGTCCTCCTCTGTTTGTCCTTCCTCGTCCTCTTCCTCCACAGAGTCACTCAGATTTATTATCCTGCAGAGTGTGTGTGTGTGTGTGTGTGTGTGTGCGTGTGTGTGTGTGTCCTTGGTAGGGTGACTGCATTAGTAACACACACACACACACACACACACACACACACACACACACACACACACACTCTCTCTGCTCCACTGATTATAAAATGACCTGCAGCGTTCAGCGTTCGTCTTTCAGAGATCAGTCATCCGTCCTCGGGCAGCCGCGCTGTGATTCTTCTGTCTTTGTGAGGACCGGCGTCACTTTCACTGAAGACATTTTGTCCTTGTTTGATTTAAGACAAAGTGAGACAACCAATCAGATCACAGAACAACACGTCTCATGTCAGTACTCCCCGCAGACTGTCTAAAACCTGGACGTAGTCTCTGTGACGTCCCCGCAGACTGTCTAAAACCTGGACGTAGTCTCTGTGACGTCCCCGCAGACTGTCTAAAACCTGGACGTAGTCTCTGTGACGTCCCCGCAGACTGTCTAAAACCTGGACGTAGTCTCTGTGACGTCCCCGCAGACTGTCTAAAACCTGGACGTAGTCCCCGTAGATATCAAGGAACCTTGAGGAGGTTCCAGGTGTCACTGGAGAGGGTCAGTATATCCTTGAAGGTTACAGAGTCCTTCAGATTGTTCCATAAATCCTGGAAGATTCTCCAGGTGAATGTTGCAATGGTTCTTAAGGTGGTTGGAAAGGACGTTGAAAATGTTTTCCAGGGGTTTCCAGGGGTTCCAGAGATCATTGAAAAGGGTGCAGTGGTCCTGGAAATCGTTGGAAAGGTTGCTGGGTGGTTTTAAGGGGTCCTTGAAAATGATCCTTGAGAGCAGTTTCCAGGCTCCTTGAAAAGTTTCAGATGTTCATGCTCGTCTCCACAGTGATGACCCCCCCCCCCCACACACACACACTCAGGTCAAAGGTCAGTCAGAGTCTGTGGTGTTCAGAGCTATTCTTAGGGTCAGGGTCAAAGGTCAGCGGACAGGTACAGTTACTGTGACTGGCTGCCAAGTGTGACATCATCATCCCTCGCCACGTGGACGGGAGATTAACGAGAGTGGCTTGTAATCTTTTAATCCTGTTGGCAGACCTTACTGCTCCTCCTTTCCTTTCCTTGCTTCCTCTCCTGCTTGCTATGTTACACACTATCTGGCCAAAAGTTTGTGGACACCCTGTCTGCTCTTTCTTACGTGTGTGGTTCAATGAGTTTGAAGTCTGCTTGAAGAGGTCCTGGAGGAGGTTCCAGGATGCCTTGAAGAGGTCCTGGAGGAGGTTCCAGGTGGTCTAAACACTGACACAGCTCAGTGAAACAGTTGCATCATTACCAGTGTTATGTAACACACACACACACACACACACACACACACAGGAGGAGATAAATAAACTTTTTATTTTGGTCCTTGAACGTCTCGCAGTAAACGTTGTCTCAAGGTTGTTGAAGTGTTGAGCTGGAGTTCGTTGACCTCGGCTCTCGCTCAGGTGCCGCGTCATGTTTAGCACAGGTGAGCTAATCATTGGTTCTATTCAGGTATGTGGGCCAGGCGAGCCGCACGGGGCTAAACTCAGCTAGGCTAAGTTAGCGTTTGGGAGAGGCGTTCAGTGTCTCACGTTTGTGTCGGAAATTCCAACACTGTGTTCAATGATTGATAGTTTGTTAGAGACACTAACACTTTCTGAATGTTTACAGATCAATTAAAGATGTTTCATGCATCATAACGAGCGCTCCATGTGTTCCTTTGTGTATGTGACGATCTTTGAATCTTAATTGAAGCTCGTTCATCAATAATGGATGACGTCCTGTTGATCCGGGCCAGCTGGCAGCAGATCAGATCCTTCAGGACACAAACAAATCTCATCAGTTTCCTCTTTAATTAAAGTCCTTTAACGAGCTCTTTATTTGGTCACCTGAACATCAGTCCACCAATCAGAGCTTTGTGTTTTTAGTGAAGAAGTTTACAGTCGAGATAACGGCTCCGCGAAGCTTCACTCGTCACGTTGTTTCAAACCGTGATTACGAGCAGCCAAACTAACGAGTTAACGTCACATCAGACCTCAACACTATAAACTGTTAGCTCAAAGCAGCGCCGCGCTGAACGCTGAGTGTTAATGTTAGCGCTAATGCTAACCATTAACGCATGTTTCTCCTGCAGCGTTTGCATGGGAGTTCTTTGAGCTAAATGCTAATTGTAGCACACCCACAGTGACTATGCTAACAGGTTAATGTTCACTTAGCATTGATTCTGATCCTGATGATGTTTAGCAGGTGTGTGCACCATCTTAGATTAGCATGTTAGCATGCTAACATTAGCAGTAAGCACGTGTTGACCTGATGATGGCGCTGCATGAAAATCAGAGGATCGTTGAAGTTATCAGGATTCGTGGTGGTGAAGCTCGTGCTCTGTCAGCCTGTCAGTCATTTAACCCCGGATTAGCCAGCTTAGCTAACTGACTGTAGCGCTGCAGCTTAGCGTGCTAACTGCAGCAGCGCCTCTATTTCTGTCTCTGAACAGACAAACCACGTGTCGGCCATGTTGGGTGACGCCGCTCAGCAGATTCGACCCGTCTCAGCTGATTTTAGACTAGATCAGGACGGCACGTCAAAAAATAAGAAAATAATGTCCAAGAAATACAAAATAAAGAGACAGCACAGTGACTTCACACACTAGAAAGGTGATAACACTGGTTCTCAAGCTGTGGGGTGAGTACCACTGGTGGCACACCGAGGATGTTTCAATGTCACGTCACGTTCATGCAAGTAGCATGTAGCATCTGACCTCCTCTGTCCTCCTCTAACCTCCTCTGTCCTCCTCTGACCTCCTCTGACCTCCTCTGTCCTCCTCTGACCTCCTCTGTCCTCTAACCTCCTCTGTCCTCCTCTGACCTCCTCTGACCTCCTCTGTCCTCCTCTAACCTCCTCTGTCCTCCCCTGACATCCTCTGACCTCCTTTGTCCTCCTCTAACCTACTCTGACCTCCTCTGTCCTCCCCTGACCTCCTCTGACCTCCTTTGTCCTCCTCTAACCTCCTCTAACCTCCTCTAACCTCCTCTGTCCTCCCCTGACCTCCTCTGACCTCCTTTGTCCTCCTCTGTCCTCCTCTAACCTCCTCTGACCTCCTCTGTCCTCCTTTAACCTCCTCTGACCTCCTCTGACCTCCTCTGATGTCCTCTGTCCTCCTCTGTCCTCCTCTAACCTCCTCTGACCTCCTCTGTCCTCCTTTAACCTCCTCTGACCTCCTCTGACCTCCTCTGATGTCCTCTGTCCTCCTCTGTCCTCCTCTGTCCTCCTCTAACCTCCTCTGACCTCCTCTGACCTCCTCTGTCCTCCTCTGACCTCCTCTGTCCTCCCCTGTCCTCCTCTAACCTCCTCTAACCTCCTCTGACCTCCTCTGTCCTCCTTTGTCCTCCTCTAACCTCCTCTAACCTCCTCTGACGTCCTCTGTCCTCCTCTGTCCTCCTCTAACCTCCTCTAACCTCCTCTGACCTCCTCTGTCCTCCTTTGTCCTCCTCTAACCTCCTCTAACCTCCTCTGACGTCCTCTGTCCTCCTCTGTCCTCCTCTAACCTCCTCTGATGTCCTCTGTCCTCCTCTGTCCTCCTCTGATGTCCTCTGTCCTCCTCTGACGTCCTCTGTCCTCCTCTGACCTCCTCTAACCTCCTCTGACGTCCTCTGTCCTCCTCTAACCTCCTCTGACCTCCTCTGTCCTCCTCTAACCTCCTCTGTCCTCCTCTGACCTCCTCTGTCCTCCTCTGTCCTCCTCTAACCTCCTCTAACCTCCTCTGACCTCCTCTGTCCTCCTTTGTCCTCCTCTAACCTCCTCTAACCTCCTCTGACGTCCTCTGTCCTCCTCTGTCCTCCTCTAACCTCCTCTAACCTCCTCTGATGTCCTCTGTCCTCCTCTGTCCTCCTCTGATGTCCTCTGTCCTCCCCTGACCTCCTCTGACCTTCTTTGTCCTCCTCTGTCCTCCTCTAACCTCCTCTGACCTCCTCTGTCCTCCTTTAACCTCCTCTGACCTCCTCTGACCTCCTCTGATGTCCTCTGTCCTCCTCTGTCCTCCTCTAACCTCCTCTGACCTCCTCTGTCCTCCTTTAACCTCCTCTGACCTCCTCTGACCTCCTCTGATGTCCTCTGTCCTCCTCTGTCCTCCTCTAACCTCCTCTGACCTCCTCTGACCTCCTCTGTCCTCCTCTGACCTCCTCTGTCCTCCCCTGTCCTCCTCTAACCTCCTCTAACCTCCTCTGACCTCCTCTGTCCTCCTTTGTCCTCCTCTAACCTCCTCTAACCTCCTCTGACGTCCTCTGTCCTCCTCTGTCCTCCTCTAACCTCCTCTAACCTCCTCTGACCTCCTCTGTCCTCCTTTGTCCTCCTCTAACCTCCTCTAACCTCCTCTGACGTCCTCTGTCCTCCTCTGTCCTCCTCTAACCTCCTCTGATGTCCTCTGTCCTCCTCTGTCCTCCTCTGATGTCCTCTGTCCTCCTCTGACGTCCTCTGTCCTCCTCTGACCTCCTCTAACCTCCTCTGTCCTCCTCTAACCTCCTCTAACCTCCTCTGTCCTCCTCTAACCTCCTCTGACCTCCTCTGGTTGGAAGTTGACGGCTTGCTCCTGTTGGTGGATCTTTGGCTCCTTCCATACGACCTCATGGACTCCTCCTGTACCTCCTCGTGTGTCTCCTGTTGGCCCACAGAGCATGATGCTGATCTGTGGCGCTCTGTCGTCTGCTCTGGGCTGTTTGTACACGAGTCATCCTCGATCCTCAGCGTGCTGCCAAACATGATATCCACAGGCAGCCCGGGCCGCGAACCAAACTTCAGATCCTGTTGTCTCCTGTTGTCTCCTGTTGTCTCCTGTTGTCTCCTGTTGTCTCCTGTTGTCTCATGTTGTCTCCTGTTGTCTCCTGTTGTCTCATGTTGTCTCCTGTTGTCTCCTGTTGTCTCATGTTGTCTCCTGTTGTCTCATATTGTCTCATGTTGTCTCATGTTGTCTCCTGTTGTCTCCTGTTGTCTCCTGTTGTCTCATATTGTCTCCTGTTGTCTCCTGTTGTCTCCTGTTGTCTCATGTTGTCTCCTGTTGTCTCATGTTGTCTCATGTTGTCTCATGTTGTCTCCTGTTGTCTCATGTTGTCTCCTGTTGTCTCATGTTGTCTCCTGTTGTCTCATGTTGTCTCCTGTTGTCTCATGTTGTCTCCTGTTGTCTCCTGTTGTCTCCTGTTGTCTCATATTGTCTCATATTGTCTCCTGTTGTCTCCTGTTGTCTCCTGTTGTCTCATATTGTCTCATATTGTCTCATATTGTCTCCTGTTGTCTCATATTGTCTCATATTGTCTCCTGTTGTCTCATGTTGTCTCATGTTGTCTCCTGTTGTCTCCTGTTGTCTCCTGTTGTCTCCTGTTGTCTCATGTTGTCTCATGTTGTCTCATGTTGTCTCATGTTGTCTCCTGTTGTCTCCTGTTGTCTCCTGTTGTCTCCTGTTGTCTCCTGTTGTCTCATGTTGTCTCATGTTGTCTCATATTGTCTCATGTTGTCTCCTGTTGTCTAAACTATAGTCTGAGGCACAGCAGTCTGTGGACTAGATCCAGATCCAGAATCAGGACCAGAACCAGAACCAGGACTAGGACAAGCCTGGTCCTGGTCCTGGTTCTAGTCCATGAAGAACTGCTGCAGCTCGTTCACGTCAGACCCTGAACGCCTCGTCTGAACGTCAGTCAGAGACTTTAGAGAGATGAACTGATGGAGGATGATGCTTCAGTGTGTGTGTGTGTGTGTGTGTGTGTGTGTGTGTGGCCATACTACTTTGTAATCTCATCAACACTGAGTTACTGACGAGCTAACAGCATTACACCACTTAGCTCTAAGTGTGTGTGTGTGAGTGTGTGTGTGTGAAGGGGATTGTTACCGAGCTGCCAACATGGCCGCCCCCTCCCCCGTCTCTCTCTCTCTCTGCAGTCGTGACTCACCAGCAGCTTGTGTGTTTTCATGCTAGGCTACGCTAGGCTAACACCACACCACAGCACAGTGTGTGTGTGTGTGTGTGTGTGTGTGTGTGTGTGTGTGTGTGTGTGTGTGTCAGAGCAGCAGGCTAACGCTAACCTGCATAGCTTTACACGAGGTTGTGTCATCAGTGACGATGCCGTCATTCAGCCCACAGAGGTGTGTGTGTGTGTGTGTGTGTGTGCGTGTGTGTGTGTGTGTGTGTGTGAGACACAGAGAATGCTGGATTCTCATTGGCTGGGTGTTATTTGAAATGATCCTCCTGATCAGTGATTGGCTCGATCAGTTCGTTCAGCTTCATTTGAGTCACCTGCTAATGAAGCCTGAAGCATCAGCCCTGTTGCTATGGTTACTGCAGTTTAATGAAAGCTACGCTGTGTGTGTGTGTGTGTGTGTGTGTGTGTGTATGTGTGTGTGTACATGCAGTTTGTGTGTTTCTGTCATACCTCACCAGTGTCCTTCTGTTAGTACTCTGTGTAGTACCACATGCAGCAGCCAGCTAATATTCACCCAGCTCCTGTTCTGGCACAACACGAGGCAACACAAGCTAACATTAGCTCAGGAATGGAGTCAAAGCTAACGTTACTGCTAACATGTCAAAGCTAACGTTACTGCTAACATGTCAAAGCTAATGTTACTGCTAACATGTCAAAGCTAACGTTACTGCTAACATGTCAAAGCTAATGTTACTGCTAACATGTCAAAGCTAACGTTACTGCTAACATGTCAAAGCTAACGTTACTGCTAACATGTCAAAGCTAACGTTACTGCTAACATGTCAAAGCTAATGTTACTGCTAACATGTCAAAGCTAACGTTACTGCTAACATGTCAAAGCTAACGTTACTGCTAACATGTCAAAGCTAATGTTACTGCTAACATGTCAAAGCTAACGTTACTGCTAACATGTCAAAGCTAACGTTACTGCTAACATGTCAAAGCTAACGTTACTGCTAACATGTCAAAGCTAATGTTACTGCTAACATGTCAAAGCTAACGTTACTGCTAACATGTCAAAGCTAACGTTACTGCTAACATGTCAAAGCTAACGTTACTGCTAACATGTCAAAGCTAATGTTACTGCTAACATGTCAAAGCTAACGTTACTGCTAACATGTCAAAGCTAACGTTACTGCTAACATGTCAAAGCTAACGTTACTGCTAACATGTCAAAGCTAACGTTACTGCTAACATGTCAAAGCTAACGTTACTGCTAACATGTCAGATATTTTGTCATATTTTGATACGTTAGCTGCAAGCTATTCGTCCAAGAAAGCTAACGTAACAAGCTCCAGTGTTGGGTGGAAACATCGTCCAGACTCTGGCTGGTGTCGCTGGAAGCTGTCTGTAGGCGGTCGAACACATGCAGCGTCACTGGTTAATGTTAGCTTGATGCTAAGTGTGAAGTCGGTGTAGCATCAGCACGACTGAACGTTTAATGAACGTTTGTCGTGTGTTACGAACACGTTAGTTGTCATGGTGACTGTTTGATGGCAGCCCCTCCTCCAGTTTGATTCCATTCATTCACCAGTTTGACTGTGACCCAGTTACCCCCTGAAGAGTGTGTGTGTGTGTGTGTGTGTGTGCGTGTGTGTGCGTGTGTGTGTGTGAGAGTGTGTGCGGTGTGTGTGTGTGTGTGTGTGTGTGTGTGTCCATCACACCAATTAAAATACCAACAACAGAAAAGAGAGAGAGCGTCACTAATTGTTCATTCATGTCTCTCAGCCCGAGTGAAGAGAGGATTCACTCAGACTCAGTGTTCATACATTATTCAACATTTATTCAGCTTTCAGTTAAAATATGAAACACACAGATAAATCTATGATGTCATCATTCTGCAGTCAAAATATAAATCATCTTAAATATTAAAGTAACAGTCACATATTCTTCTTCATATAAAATCATTTGTTAATGATGTCGTCTGTAGTTAATTAATCAGATAACGTCGTCGCTCCGTTCAGACGTTAAATATGAATACAGAGACGAACCTTCATGTTACATAAGAAATGAGTCCAACCAATGAGAGAGAGGGAGGCGGGGTTAAAGGAGCAGACGGCCATTTATCACACAGGAAACGTTTGTGTGACGTTAAATGAACGTTTGTGTGACGTTCAAAGAACGGAGGTGTGGTTTGTTCATATGAGACTCGTCTCATTAATATGCATGAAGAAGTTTTCAGTGTTTTCTTTTGTCATTTCCTGATAAACCATAAAAAGTTGTTGATGATGTCATCCTGCACTCGGGGGCGTGTCCTAATTTTACATCCACTCAAACGCTTGTTCACGGCCGTGTTCATCGTAAGGTAGACACTGATGCTGTAACGCACACTCGTTATTGGCTGCTGTAAACACCAATCAGTGTGCAGGACACGTCCCTCCCTCTGCAGACTCTTTGTAAGTGCTACACTTCGTACAGTGGCGCCCCCTACTGCTGATCTACTGCCGCTCTCCGTGCTCACTCAGTGTCTCTCCTCCTGCAGGCGTCTTCCTCATCCCGTACCTGCTCATCGTCTTCGTGGGAGGAATCCCGATCTTCTTCCTGGAGATCGCTCTCGGACAGTTCATGAAGGCCGGCAGCATCAACGTGTGGAACATCGCTCCGCTCTTTAAAGGTGCAGTACTGAAACACTCTCATGTGTCCGTGTTCTCGGTACATACAGTGCACATCAGCGAGACTTCACGCGTGTTCGTAATCTGCTCCACGTTTAAACTGCAGCAAAGAGACAGAAGCTACGTTTGATTAGTTCCACTTCCCCTCAGCCGGTGAGGAGCTCCGCCTCTTCCTCTGAATAATATAAAATCAGCTGTGCAGGTCGAACATCAGCATGACGTGAAATCATCCAGTAACACGTCTAGTTGTGAAGTAGCAGTCAGCTGTTCATCCAACACAAACTTCCACAGGATCAAAT
This sequence comes from Argyrosomus regius, assembly GCA_946959425.1. Classification (NCBI taxonomy): domain Eukaryota; kingdom Metazoa; phylum Chordata; class Actinopteri; family Sciaenidae; genus Argyrosomus; species Argyrosomus regius. The sequence continues at coordinate 1,237,174 of OX336891.1, read as the reverse complement.
AAAGTCGTCAGCTTGTTAACGTTATCATGAAAGACCTGCAGAGCGTGGAGCTTCATCTGCATCACTGAGCGATAAATCACTTCCTCAGCCGTCGATCTCACAAAGTTCAGAGAAATGAGCCGACACTCGTCCTGATCACTCAGCTGAAGTCAACGAGGGCAGCGACTAATGAAACGCAGCTTGAACATTAACAGGATGAGCGATGGTCGGTGCGGTACAGTGAAGTTAGAGTACGTTACGTGACTGTGGATTGTATGTTGGAGACGCTCGTTAACGAATGAGTCTTGACTTTAACACTGCAGCACAGATCCATGCAGGAGTTTGTCCGGACACGTCGGTCTGCAAACATTCAGCTTTTTGTGATGCGATAATCACGTGATAGTCTGTGATCTGCTCTACGTGCCTGCACACACGCCTGGAAAACTACCAGTAATCTGCTGTGTGTGTGTGTGTGTGTGTGTTGTTATCTTTGTTAGCTTTACACACTGACTTTATCAGCTGTGATCTCCACAGGTGACCACATGACTCCTTATGATTACTACACAGACGGCTGTCTAACCTTTAAACTCCACCTTCACATTCCTTCAATGAGTGACTCCAACAGTCAACATCCTCACATTTCTCTCACCTTACTGTCTCACCTGTGGTGGAGTTTACCTGAGCGAGGTGAGAGAGGAAAGATCGTAAACTATCTCGAATAAATCAGAGTTTGTTGTCTCCAGTCTCACAGTGTGATCCCACTGTGCTAAATATTAGCAGCCAGCTAATATTACTGACTAGTCCAACAGCAGTCAGCCCAGCTCGGCGTCTGTCTTTCAGCCTTTTATTTCACCAAGCTCTCACCAACCACTAAAAGTCAGTCCCAGATTTACTCTTGTCCGGCGGCTTCTTGCTCGCTCACTCTCTCCTTTTCTCTTCTTAGCTTCCTCCGTCAACGTCCTCTTCTCTCTCTTCTCCTCTGCCATTATGTCCATAGAAGCTGCTGACCGCAGTTACATTGCCCACTTGCTCAGCTCCTGTTCTGGCACAACAATGGCTCCGCTCATCGTCGGCAAACCCTCCCCCGGTGCTCTGAGCTCACAGTCCGGGCAGCCCGGCTAACAAACTGAGCTAACATTAGCTAACAGCAGCTAACAAACAGAGCTAACAGCAGCTAACAGCAGCTAACAAACGGAGCTAACATTAGCTAACAGCAGCTAACAAACGGAGCTAACATTAGCTAACAGCAGCTAACAAACGGAGCTAACATTAGCTAACAGCAGCTACAGTTGTCAGCAGTTTACTTCACTGTCCATCATAAACTCTGTAAATCACAGAGAGTTGAGGCGGAGCAGCCGGAGGACATCAGAGGGAAAACCAGAAAACATTTTCTCCATAAAATATGATCCAGTTTCACCAAAATCAGTGAAATAGTTGGTGGTGTGTGACTTAGTGCCGTAAAGCCTTACGTACTTCTCCCGACCCGGAGCCCAAAGTTACATAGTGTGAGAACAGACGTACGAATGACAGAGACACCATTCACCTGATCACAGGTCAGTGCAGATCAACAGGAGGTAACAGACGTTCCTGTCCTCTGGGTTCTGTCCTCCGGGTTCTGTGTTCTGGGTTCTGTGTTCTGGGTCAGGAAGACGTTTATCAGCTGTTTGTTGTTTTATTGTCACTTTATTGTCATGAAGCACGTGGAGAAGATAACGAGGTCTTCAGGAGGTCAGAGTTACTGCCGCTCATAAACTCATAAATGTGGGACAGCTCGACCTCACTGACCTCAGACCTGCTTCCTGTCTCTGTAACGATGGATCATTTTTATTAGATAGATACTTTATTCACCTTCTCTTCCTCCTCTACCTCCTCTACCTCCTCTTCCTCCTCTGCCTCCTCTTCCTCCTCTACCTCCTCTTCCTTCTCTTCCTCCTCTACCTCCTCTACCTCCTCTTCCTCCTCTGCCTCCTCTTCCTCCTCTACCTCCTCTTCCTTCTCTTCCTCCTCTACCTCCTCTTCCTCCTCTACCTCCTCTACCTCCTCTTCCTCCTCTACCTCCTCTTCCTCCTCTACCTCCTCTTCCTTCTCTTCCTCCTCTACCTCCTCTTCCTCCTCTTCCTCCTCTTCCTTCTCTTCCTCCTCTGCCTTCTCTTCCTCCTCTACCTTCTCTCCTCCTCTACCTCCTCTTCCTCCTCTTCCTCCTCTACCTCCTCTTCCTCCTCTACCTCCTCTTCCTCCTCTTCCTCTTCTACCTCCTCTTCCTTCTCTTCCTCCTCTACCTCCTCTTCCTCCTCTACCTTCTCTTCCTCCTCTGCCTCCTCTTCCTCCTCTTCCTTCTCTTCCTCCTCTACCTCCTCTTCCTCCTCTACCTTCTCTTCCTCCTCTGCCTCCTCTTCCTCCTCTACCTTCTCTTCCTCCTCTACCTCCTCTTCCTCCTCTTCCTCCTCTTCCTCCTCTGCCTTCTCTTCCTCCTCTGCCTTCTCTTCCTCCTCTGCCTCCTCTTCTCCTCTACCTTCTCTTCCTCCTCTTCCCCTCTCCCTTCTCTCCTCCTCTTCCTCCTCTACCTTCTCTTCCTCCTCTTCCTCCTCTACCTTCTCTTCCTCCTCTACCTCCTCTTCCTCCTCTCCTTCTCTACCTCCTCTTCCTCCTCTTCCTCCTCTACCTTCTCTTCCTCCTCTTCCTCCTCTACCTCCTCTTCCTCCTCTACCTCCTCTACCTCCTCTTCCTTCTCTACCTCCTCTTCCTCCTCTACCTCCTCTTCCTCCTCTTCCTCCTCTACCTTCTCTTCCTCCTCTTCCTCCTCTACCTCCTCTTCCTCCTCTACCTCCTCTACCTCCTCTTCCTTCTCTACCTCCTCTTCCTCCTCTACCTTCTCTTCCTCCTCTTCCTCCTCTACCTTCTCTTCCTCCTCTACCTCCTCTTCCTCCTCTGCCTTCTCTACCTCCTCTTCCTCCTCTTCCTCCTCTACCTTCTCTTCCTCCTCTTCCTCCTCTACCTCCTCTTCCTCCTCTACCTCCTCTACCTCCTCTTCCTTCTCTACCTCCTCTTCCTCCTCTACCTCCTCTTCCTTCTCTTCCTCCTCTGCCTTCTCTTCCTCCTCTACCTTCTCTCCTCCTCTACCTCCTCTTCCTCCTCTTCCTCCTCTTCCTCCTCTGCCTTCTCTTCCTCCTCTACCTTCTCTCCTCCTCTACCTCCTCTTCCTCCTCTTCCTCCTCTACCTTCTCTTCCTCCTCTACCTCCTCTTCCTCCTCTGCCTTCTCTTCCTCCTCTGCCTCCTCTTCCTCCTCTACCTTCTCTTCCTCCTCTTCCTCCTCTACCTTCTCTTCTTCCTCTACCTCCTCTTCCTCCTCTACCTTCTCTTCCTCCTCTACCTCCTCTTCCTCCTCTGCCTTCTCTACCTCCTCTTCCTTCTCTTCCTCCTCTGCCTTCTCTTCCTCCTCTGCCTCCTCTTCCTCCTCTACCTTCTCTTCCTCCTCTTCCTCCTCTTCCTTCTCTTCCTCCTCTACCTCCTCTTCCTCCTCTACCTTCTCTACCTCCTCTTCCTCCTCTACCTTCTCTTCCTCCTCTTCCTTCTCTTCCTCCTCTACCTCCTCTTCCTCCTCTACCTCCTCTTCCTCCTCTTCCGTCTCTTCCTCCTCTACCTCCTCTTCCTCCTCTTCCTTCTCTTCCTCCTCTTCCTCAGGTCTGGGTTTCGCCTCCATGGTGATCGTGTTTTTCTGTAACACTTACTACATCATGGTGTTGGCGTGGGGCTTCTACTACCTGATCAAGTCCTTTAACGCCACCCTCCCCTGGTCCACCTGTGACAACAAATGGAACACGCCCAGCTGCGTGGAGATCTTCCGTCACCAGGAGTGCAGCAACGCCAGCTTCGCTAACACCACCATCAGCGGCAACATGACCTGCGCCGACCTCGCTGACGCACGATCGCCGATCATCGAGTTCTGGGAGTGAGTTCTTCTCCGGGCGGGTTCTGGTTAGCGGGCTCGGCCTCAGGAACATCGTGTTACTTTGATTTGGGCTGTGGAGGAGACGTTAGCTTAGCTCAGGTCAGATCATGTCAAAATATCAGCAGTGGTGCAAAGTAACTAAGTACTTACTGAGGTACTTCTTCTTCTCCACCACATGAGTAGAACCTTCAGAGCTTTCAGATGAAAGCTTCACACTCATAATAAGTCGAATATTAAACCATTAAAAATGTTTGAACTTCTTCTCATGAATCATGTGACGGTCTCTACAAACGTCACACAGTTAGCACGCTAAACTAACTCTTTCTGAGTAAACACACCAACAGTCTGACTGATGGCTGATAACTCGTCTCCTAGCAACGTCAACAAACTCTTTAGTCAGCTGACGCTGTGACACACACATACATGTCAAACAGTTTTATTCTCACACACACACACACACACACACACACACACTACCTGCAGAGTTCACATTTAGACTGGAGCAGACTGATCACGTGACCTCTGTGTCACCGTTCAGTCGTTATTGTTGTATTGTCAACATGAACGGAAAAATTTAGTCTGACATCGACCATCATCAATATATAACACACACACACACACACACACACACACGCAGCATTTAACCAGACACGTCACGTTTACATGACGACCTTCTCTCGTGTTTTTGTCATGTTTGATATTTTTCTGTCAGTGTGTGTTTTTATTTCCACTGTGGATCTTCGGGTGTGTGTGCTTTGATTGACAGCTGTCTCAGCAGAAGTGAGCTTGTGTTGTTTCTGTGATTATTAATACAACGAGCAGTTAACGAGGTGAAAATGATCGTTAGGTGACAGAGCTCGTTAGTGTTTAGAGTCGGGTCAGCAGCTCTCGTCTCTGAGGAGAAGTCAGGACAGATGATCATGAAACAAATACAATAAAAAAGATGAAACATGGACGTGCACGTGAAGAGAATAAATCATATTCTAACTGTTAATATTATGACAGTCAGCATTAAAGAGTGAACAGCATGTGAGCAGCTTTTCATGCATGATTTACACAGAAGTGACTTTTGTTCTGAATGTTTTTATTAGCCTGATGAATTATTAATGTTTGTTATCATGTTCCTCTGTGCAGGAACAAAGTGCTCAACATCTCCTCTGGTCTGGACGATCCTGGACAGTTTAACTGGGAGCTCATTCTGTGTTTGATGGCCGTCTGGGTCATGGTTTACTTCTGCGTCTGGAAGGGAGTCAAATCTACTGGGAAGGTAACATACAGGCAACATTTACACATGAATACACATTAAACATTGATATAATCATGCAAACTTCAACTCATACTTCATATTAAAATTCATCACAAGTGTCTAAAAAAATCAGAAATAAATGAACTTCTAACTAAAAACTAAATTGTGACTTTGTGAGGACCTGATCGGAGGAGAGTCCCCACATGTGAGTGTGTAAGCAGATGTCCCCATAACGTAGTTAATTAAGCAATATTACACGAGAGGGTGTGCTTTAACGTCATTATTGGCACTTCAGTGATGCTAACGGGCGCATCACTGTTGTGCCAATAATAAGTTAAAGCTCACTCTCCAGTGTAATATTGTGATTATACAACAATTACCAACTTAAAATATAGAATCAAAAGATTTTCCTGTTTTGGGGCGATTTGCTCTCAAAATAAACATTTCTTTGCTCTCCGTTTCTGTTCTGATCTCCGTTTCTATGGAGATACACGGGGCCTGACTAACACCTGGAAAACAATCAGTCACAGCAGTAGACTCCTTTATGTAATGGAACCCAGTTCACTACTCCAGCAAGTAGCCCGAGCCTTAGTAACGACCTAGCAACGGAGAAACTTTCTAGTCCCGTCAAAGCGTATGGAGATCGTGGAGTTTCCCAAACTGAATAAATACTCACATATAAACACTAAACTGCTTTGCTAGTTCAGTCTTGTAGTGACTCAGATATCTGCTGACAAAGAGACTCTCCATGGACAGATTGGCCTCCTAACTTCACATTTATTTTGAAGCTCACGTATCAGCGACTCACCTGCACAGCTGATGGAGGACGATCCAAACATTTCCAGTAACTCCACAGCGTTTAAAGTCCAAAAGTCAAAATGTGTTGAACAAAGATCGATGGAATCAAAATGAACAACATGTTTTTATCTAACGGAATATTCCTCTTCAGTCCACATTAGTCCACCTTTAGTCTGCAGAAACGTTTTCTCTGAGCTCACTGAACTGTTTGATCTGACGTGCCGCACACAAACGAGGTACACACCTGTATTAACGAGGTACACATCTGTATTAAAGAGGTGCACATCTGTATTAACGAGGTACAAACCTGTATTAACGAGGAACACACCTGTATTAAAGAGGTGCACACCTTTATTAACGGGGTACACACCTGTATTAATGGGGTACACACCTGTATTAACGAGGTGCACACCTGTATTAACGGGGTACACACCTGTATTAACGAGGTGCACATCTGTATTAACGAGGTCCACACCTGTATTAACGAGGTACACACCTGTATTAACGAGGTACACACCTGTATTAACGAGGTGCACACCTGTATTAACGGGGTACACACCTGTATTAACGGGGTACACACATGTATTAAAAAGGTGCACACCTGTATTAACGGGGTACACAGGTAAACAGGTGCACATCTGTATTAAAGAGGTGCACACCTGTATTAACGAGGTCCACACCTGTATTAACGAGGTCCACACCTGTATTAACGAGGTACACACCTGTATTAACGAGGCAGTCTAACAGCTCCATAACACAGAATATTCATTAAAGAAAGCTGAGGTTGTAAATTCAGATGTATTACTTATTAAAGTACTTCCAGTGGACTTTACATGTTCTATATTTTCAGGATGTGACAATGTGCAGATGGCGGAGTGATATTTTGTGTCAGGTGTGATGTCATGCTGATTAAAGCACATTCTAAACGTCTAGTTGACCAATCAGATTTCTCGGTCGGACCTACTTGTTGTATAATACAAGAATATGAACTAACTAACTAAAATGTATAAATAAATCTAGTTTAACTTTAATATTTCTAGAACGTTTTTAAAATAAATACAAATCCATCAAATCTTTATTTTGTATTTTGGGAAACAGACTCTCAGAACACAAAGTGTGACAGCTACACTGTGACTAAGAATCATTATTTGTTTATCATTAACAAGATATCAATATTTCATATCATCGTGAACAGAACAGTGACCACCGCCATGCTGTTAATATAACAGCTCCTCCTGTTAGCATCGTGCTAACAGTCAGTTCAACAGCTGAGTTCATCATTTACATAACGCTGCTAAAGGTCAGAGGTCACCTCACACAGCTGATTGATCAGCTTCATCTGCAGCTTAAATTAAACTAGAAGAAGAAGAACGATGTCATGTGTCTGTTCCTTTAAATCAACCTTCAGATGAGACGCTGTGATTCACTGCGTGAGCATTTCATTGGCTCGTGATGATGACACTCATACACACACACACACACACACACACACACACGCTGCTGTCACATGGCTCGGCTAAGCGTTGTCATGACTACCACATGGGGAGGGACGGCGGGAGGTGTGTGTGATGTGGCAGATTGCGATTGGTTGTCCTGTGGGAGGGCAGCTTGACTGCAGTGGGACGTGACTCGAGACACACACAGAGAAATACCCTGTACTGTAGTACTGTAATACTGTAGTACTGTAATACTGTACTACTGTAACATTGTAGTACTGTAATACTGTAGTACTGTAACACTGTAGTACTGTAACATTGTAGTACTGTAATACTGTAATACTGTAATACTGTAGTACTGTAACATTGTAGTACTGTAATACTGTAGTACTGTAATACTGTAGTACTGTATGAGTACTGTAGAGTTATAACACAAAGCTTTAATGAACTGATTTGACATTTTAGATGTTTTTATCTAAATATAAAAATATTTGGATGTTTTTATGAATGAAATATTGAATAAATCAGGATGTGAGTGATCGACGAACAAACCTTCAGAATAAAAACAAACGGGGAGGTTTGTAAAATTTTTACATTTTGAATCACGACAGGTGAAATTTAAACTCAGACATCACCATGACACCTCCACAGTTCAGTATAATAATAATAATAATAATAATAATAATAATAATAATAATAAACACAGTAAGACAATTGTTTTTTGTATTTTTTAGTTTTATTAAAATGTGATGTGTCGTGTGACACAAACAGATGAAGTCAAATAAGACGACATGTTACATCTTGTAATTACATTCTGATTCATATCTTATCAATAATAACTCTCATTTAAATGAAATGCTGAGCCAGCCTCGAGTGGACGTTTGGTGAACTGCAGTTTGTTGTTTCGCTTCACCTTCATGTTTGAGCTGAAACTATCAGCGTGACTCAACGACATGAAACTGTACATGATTTATTCATTATGATTGAAGTGTCAGACTCTTTTTGTATTAAAGCCACATTGAGCCCTGGCTCTGCTCCAACATACACACTCATTGAACAGTGACCGTAAACAGCTGATTGCATAACAGCTATAAATCAGATCGTTGTTTTCATTCATGTTTTTTATAACTGTCTGACTTCTTTCCCCTCGTTGAACTTGTTTAATCCCGGTTCATCTGTGTCGAGTTTATCATTATTATTATTAAATTATTCAGGGATTTGACCCCAGCGAGCCTCCATCACAGCTCCAGCAGCGTTCACACGCCTCTCAGTACCAACAGAAACAGATTTTTATTGTTCGGCGTCAGCGGGAGGCTGAAAGCTGAGAGGCTGAGACACATCACTGTCAGCTGAAGACCTCCTAACTCCACACACATCAAGTATAATCAAATGTTTCATTTATATATTTAAAAAACGGTTACAGCTGCGACAAAGCTGTTTTTATTTTACTGTGTTCATTCACTTTGTTCATACTGTATATATCTTAGTATAATATTCATATTTACATCTGCACTGTTATTTATATATCCCTATACATACATACATACATAACCATATATATACATATATATATATATATTTAAATAAAACAGAAATAAAATACGACCACTAATAATATTCATAATACATAAATATAATAGAATATTGATAGAGCACCTTTTAAAACTTATGAAGCGTTTTATGTGGGAAAGATTAAAACATGTAAACTCTGAAATAAAGAATAAAAAAATAAATAGAGACTTACATAAATAAATTAATAAACAAACGAGCACTGCAAAATTTAAATTGAGGAAACATTAAAAAAATAGATTTCTAGATTTGAAGATGATTTGTCTGTTATATTCAATCAATCATCAATGGTGTGTGTGTGTGTGTGTGTGTGTGTGTGTGTGTTATTAATGGGATTATTGTAGAAAAATGTCGTCCGCTGTGATTTGACTGAAACTCAACTCCACCTGGGACCAGACGCTCTCCATGGTGCTGAACCTCCACATTCCTGTGTGTGTGTGTGTGTGTGTGTGTGTGTGTGTGTGTGTGTGTGTGTGTGTGTGTGCGTGCGTGCGTGCGTGCGTGCGTGCGTGCGTGCGTGCGTGCGTGCGTGCGTGCGTGCGTGTGCGTGCGTGTGTGTGTGTGCAGGTAACAGATCAGGTTCATGTTTGTTTTCTTTACCTGTTTCTCACAGATGAAACTCTGTTTACGGACCGTACGTCTGTTTGTTCATGTTTCCCGCTGACACAGTCGGGTGTAGGTTCAGTGTCAGGACTGTGAGGAAGGGTAGGAGGTGGAGGGAGGTGAAGGAGGAGAAGGAGGAGAGGACCAGTTAATCAGTTCAGATACACATTATTCAACGCGTATCAGGGCGTACGTTTCAACTCAGATCAGAACAGGTCCAAATAAACTTGATCAAGATATCCTGAATATATTCAAATATAAATGCATATCATATAAAACTTGAATTAATAGTTAATATTTGTTTTAATCATAGAACTCAGAGGCCCAGTCCAGTCCGGCTGCTGAGCCCGGTTCTGCTGTTATGGTTTGCTTTGATGTCACGACGAGCTGATGATGGATGACTGTATGTGTCACCATTTTATTTGTGATCTGTGTGAAACCAAAAGTACAAAGTCTCAACAAGCATTAACTCACACAAAACAACATCAAGCTCGACACCAACATACCATACACTGTCTTTACGTTCAGACAGGGACAGGCAAACCGGCAACACTAACACACACACACCCCGACACACCCTCGACATACACTCATTGCACCGTGACAGCTGATTGCGTAACAGCTATAAGTCATTAGTTAAAATCTGAAACGCTGCATCTCAGTTTTATGACATACTACGTGTACTGTAACTTGTAATTAAAGTTGTAGTACAAGTAGCACTAGTAATTGTACTTCAGTGCAGTACTAAATGTATTTAGGTACATTCTTTTGTGTGTGTTTCAGATTGTGTACTTCACGGCGACCTTCCCCTACGTGGTCCTCATCATCCTGCTGGTCCGAGGCGTCACGCTTCCTGGAGCCTACGATGGCATCATGTACTACATCAAACCTGATTGGTCCAAACTGGAGGAGCCTCAGGTACTGTTACCCTGACCAGCAGCTTTGAGTTGAACACGTCAGACACCTCTAACCTTTGACCTCTGACCTCTGACCTCTTTCCAGGTGTGGATCGACGCTGGCACACAGATCTTCTTCTCCTACGCCATCGGGCTGGGAGCTTTGACCGCTCTGGGCAGCTACAACCGCTTCAACAACGACTGCTACAAGTACGACACACACACATATATTTGTCTTTATGACCTTTCAGGGACCATCATAAATGTCCTCACAAGGCAGAAATGTTGCCTTGCTGCTTGCTTCCTCATTTTTGCATGTTTCCTGTGAAAATGGTCAAACAGGGAGGGACGTGTACAGTAGACGCCCCTTCACTGTGCATCAAAGCTAGCCCTCACAATCACTCATAGACTGTATCAAACAGGAAGCACTCCGGTCTGGCGGCGTCAGAAGAGAGAAAGCGTTTCATTGGATGTTAAATTAGGACACGCCCTCGCGTTCAGGTTGACATCATCAACAAGTTTTTCTGGTTTATCAGGAAATGACAAACTCTAAAACACCATGAAGAATACCTGAAAACACTGAAAACACTTTGTGTTTGCGGCTCTGTGAGCTGATTAGTAACTGTCTCACTCAGCTGACTCAGAGTCTGCTAAATGAATGCAAGTGAGAATTGTCTTTTAACATGTGATAGTAATTTGTGGAGATTAGATGTTTATTTACTCACAAAACAAAGGGCTCTAATTGGCTCGTAGGCAATAACAACAAAGCTGCTTTCTCACTAGATTTGGCAACTTTTAGTGAATATGGAAGTCAGGGGAATTAATCCAAACAGCTTTGTGTCACTGGAGCAGTAATACTGTGAAATAAACGTGTGAACCAGTAATGATAAGATTTTTAGGTGTTTATAAAAGTATATTAATATTAGTGCCCTCTCTGTCTGTCGTCCTGTAGAGATGCCTTCGTCTTGGCTCTGATAAACAGTGGGACCAGTTTCTTTGCTGGTTTCGTTGTGTTTTCTATTCTGGGCTTCATGGCTGCTGAGCAGGGAGTCGACATCTCACAAGTCGCTGAATCAGGTAAAAATTACAAACACAAGCTGTTCCTCTCAAATGTGACGTTTGTATGTACATATATATTTTTAGTGTCTACTACTGAACACAACAGCAAAAACAGCAACTTTATTAAAGATATTAATGTTGTTCAGCAACAGCAGCTCCAGCAACGCTGTGTCTCAATTCACGTACTTCCATACATAGTATGTGAGTATATTTACATGGTCAGTTATCCGTCAGTGAGACCCGGGTAAGTCCCTCTGTTTACTGATGGTGATTATGTGATGTGGGCAAAACACTTTACAGAGGAAACCAGGTGGTAATCCACCAAAATAGATATCAGTGTAATGATGTGTATTTATGGTTCTGGTTATTTATGACAACTTAAACTATCTACGAAACAAAGATCAGGACTTTAAAATGAGTTTAGAGGGTTAACTCCAGAGCAGTTTTGTCTGGTGATATTTCTTTTATTTAAGAAAAGGATGTGTCATCACGTCTGTTTATAGCCAATCAGAAAGCGTCTGATGTTTTTAATGAAGGACTGAATGTTTGACTGTGTGTGTGTGTAGCTTCGTGTACAGTCATTAGCCAACTGTATGTTTATTAATAGCTGTGAAGCACATGACGTGACATCACAAACACACACTGTTATATTTAGTTTCTCCGCAGAAGGCCGCGTGCTGCAGCGCTCTGGTGGTCTCGTTGTAGATTCACATGTCTATCTTTCTATATTTGTAATCTGAGATTTGGCTCCACCTTCACACTTTTATTCACAGGTTTTTAATATTTCTTATGATAGAGAGGTATCACCATAATGTTTGACTTCAATAGAACATCTTGGACGTCAGACTGAAGCATGCAGATCTGTTTTTTAAAAGAAACATCATACCGTGATCCTCTGACTAATGTTGTAACACAGATTAAATGTGTTGTGTGTGTAAATGGAAAGGGCAGCATGGCTTTAGCATGAGGACATGTATTTATTATTTTAATCTCACTGCAAAAAGAACAAAAGCAAATCCAATTTACTCTGAATCCTGTCAGACACGTTTACATTGGTTTAAAGTGTTAGCATCACTGTGTGTGTGTGTTAGTGTGTGCGTTAGTGTGTGTGTGTGTAGTATTAACTGAAGCAGTATTAAACCAGGCCCTTTTACCTCATGACATGTGACATCTTTATTTCACGAGGCTCTGCTCCAGAACACACAGGATGTAAAGTGAACACTGCTGTAGATGTGAGTGATGCATCATTAATGTGTGTACAGATCCACTGCTAAATTAAATTAATAATTAGAGAAAGAAAGTTTTCATGTGCATCACTTCATTCATTAATTCAACCTGGACAACATGTGAACCAGACCAAAAAAAAGAAAAGGCAAAAAAAAGAAAGACAAATAAATAAAATCCAACGGTTGGACAAACTTTAAAACTCAGAATTGCAATTCAATTCAGTTCAGTCAAAGGTTTTTGGTTTTATATGTGACCGTCAGATATGTGTGTGAATGCATGATGTACATATATTATAAAAAACAAAACAAGAATATATTACTTAAAACTTGATGTAGTGTTGTAGTTATATATTAACATGTGTTGTCTGCCTCTATGTGTTTCAGGTCCAGGTCTGGCTTTCATTGCGTACCCAATGGCAGTCAGTCTAATGCCAGTGGCTCCTCTCTGGGCGGCACTCTTCTTCTTCATGCTGCTGCTGTTGGGACTGGACAGTCAGGTACTCCTGCTAATAATATATTAAAATATTAATTCATTCACTTTTTAGATCTATGTGCTTCCAAGCAGCCATTATATTTGCAGAATTTTTTGCCCCATTCATTTGTATAGTAAAATATTAGTAATAGTAACAATAACAGCAAAATATGCCACTCATGGTATACTGTGTCAAAAAAAGTTATAGTATAGTATGGAAAAAAAAAAAAGTCATAGTATAGTATGGCAAAAAAGTCACAGTATTGTATGTCATGAAAAGTCATAATATAGTATGGTAAAAAAAAAGTCATAGTATAGTATGTCATGAAAAAGTTATAGTATAGTATGGCAGAAAAGTCATAGTATGGTATAGTATGGCAAAAAAAAAAGTCATAGTATAGTATGGCAGAAAAGTCATAGTATGGTATAGTATGGCAAAAAAGTCATAGTATAGCATGGGGAAAAAAGTCATAGTATAGTATGCGAAAAAAAAAAGTCATAGTATAGTATGTCATGAAAAAGTCATAGTATAGCATGGGAAAAAAGTCATAGTATAGCATGGGAAAAAAAGTCATAGTATAGCATGGGAAAAAAGTCATAGTATAGTATGTCATGAAAAAGTCATAGTATAGTATGTCATAGTATAGTATGTCAAAAAAGTCATAGTATAGTATGTCAAAAAAGTCATAGAATAGTATGTCAAAAAATGTCATTGTATGTCAAAAATGTCATAGTATAGTACAGCAAAAAAAAGCCATAGTATAGTATGTCATAATAAGTCATAGTATAGTATGTCAAAAAATGTCATATTATAGTATGGCAAAAAAAGTCACAGAGAATGAATGAGAATGAGTGCAGGGAGCACTCCTGAGGACCTTCCTCGACACTGATGTGGCATCAGCCATTTTCTTTGGAGTGGTCTGCTGGAGCAGCAGCATCTCAACCGCTGACAGGAAGAGACTTGACAAACTGATCAAGAGGGCCAGCTCTGTCCTGGGATGCCCCCTGGACTCAGTACAGGTGGTGGGAGAGAGGAGGATGATATCTAAGCTATCATCAATGATGGACAATGTCTCCCACCCCATGCAGGACACCATCACTGCACTGAACAGCTCCTTCAGCGATAGACTCCTCCACCCCAAATGTGTGAAGGAAAGATATCGAAGGTCCTTCCTTCCTGCTGCTGTCAGACTGTTTAATAACCAGCACTGCTCCCAGTAAACCACATACACTTACTCTGTATCATGTGCAATAACAATATAATAATAATATAATAATAATAATGTGCAATAACTACTCCACAGTGCAATTTAATAGCCCCTGTGCAACTGCTGTTGTTGTTTCTTTTTTCTATTGTCTTTGTTCTGTACATAGTGTTTTATATTATATAATTTTTTTAACTACATATTCTTACTTATACTACTAGCTCTTTTCTGTTGCTATCCACTTTGCTGCTGCAACACTGTGAATTTCCCCATTGTGGGACAATGTCATTGTATGTCAAAAATGTCATAGTATAGTATGTCAAAAATGTCATAGTATAGTATGGTAAAAAAAAAAAGCCATAGTATAGTATGGTAAAAAAAAATGTCATAGTATAGTATGGTAAAAAAAAAAGTCATAGTATAGTATGGTAAAAAAAAAGCCATAGTATAGTATGGTTAAAAAAAAAAAGTCATAGTATAGTATGGTAAAAAAAAAAAGTCATAGTATAGTATGGTAAAAAAAAAAGTCATAGTATAGTATGGTAAAAAAAAAAGTCATAGTATAGTATGGCAAAAAAAAGTCATAGTATAGTATGGCAAAAATAATGTCATTGTATGTCAAAAATGTCATAGTATAGTATAGCAAAAAAAACTCTTAGTATAGTATGGCAAAAAAAAAGGTAAAAACAGGTATATAAAAAATGTCATATTATAGTATGGTAAAAAAAAAGTCATAGTATAGTATGGTAAAAAAAAAAGTCATATTATAGTATGGTAAAAAAAAGTCATATTATAGTATGGAAAAAAAAAAAGTCATAGTATAGTATGGTAAAAAAAAGTCATAGTATAGTATGGTAAAAAAAAAAAGTCATATTATAGTATGGTAAAAAAAAAAAAAAAGTCATATTATAGTATGGTAAAAAAAAGTCATAGTATATTATGGCAAAAAAAAAAAGTCATAGTATAGTATGGTGGAAAAAAAAAAAGTCATAGTATAGTATGGAAAAAAAAAAAATAGTATAGAAAAAAAAAGTCATAGTATAGTATGGTAAAAAAAAAAAACATAGTATAAAAAAAAAAAGTCATAGTATAGTATGGCAAAAAAAAAGTCATAGTATATTATGGCAAAAAAAAAAAAAAAAGTCATAGTATATTATGGCAAAAAAAACATAGTATAGAAAAAAAGAAGTCATAGTATAGTATGGTAAAAAAAAAGTCATAGTATATTATGGTAGTAAAAAAAAAAGTCATAGTATAGTATGGCAAAAAAAAAAGTCATAGTATAGTATGGCAAAAATAATGTCATAGTATAGTATGGAAAGCTAAAAAAAAAAAAAGTCATAGTATATTATGGCAAAAAAAAAGTCATAGTAATGGCAAAAAAAAAAAGTCATAGTATATTATGGCAAAAAAAAAAAAGTCATAGTATAGTATGGCAAAAAAAAAAAGTCATAGTATAGTATGGTAAAAAAAAAAAGTCATAGTATAGTATGGGAAGATGTGTCCTGATGTACGTGGTCATCCACCTATCAGTGTGCTCTACATTTAAAGCAGTACATTTAAAGCGTTAGTGTCGTACAGACGGAATAACAGTCATACGTCTTCCTCCCTCTGTCTGTATCCAGTTTGTTGGGGTGGAGGGTTTTGTAACTGGGATTCTGGATCTGTTTCCTGGAAAGCACCACCACCGCTACAAACGGGAGATCGCTGTGGCGATATGCTGTTTACTGTGCTTCATTATTGACCTCTCCATGGTGACGCAGGTTAGTCAAACTCTGCCTGTTTCTTGGTATATGTAAAACATACTTTTCATTAATAACGACACATCAGATGGTTTAACTTTGTGTTACATTGTGCCGTCTCTCTCTCTGCAGGGAGGAATGTACGTCTTCCAGTTGTTTGACTACTATTCGGCCAGTGGAATGACTCTGTTGTGGCAAGCATTCTGGGAATGCATAGTAGTTGCCTGGGTCTACGGTAGGCAGCACACACACACACACACAGTGTAGTGTTTCAAGTATTTGCATGCTGTGCCATAGTGTTTTAGTGACGTATGTCATCTGAAAATAGGCGTGTGAATAGATTTGTTACAGTAAAGAAGGTCACAGTTCAGTCTGTCTAAAATGGTTCTTCACAATAGGGTGTGTCATGGTATAAATCTAATCTGAAGTATGTTGTAGTATAGTATGCAAAAGGTGTAGTACATCCCAGAATGCAATAGTATATGATGTAATATTAAATCAAGATACTTTTATTTATACAGTTCAATATCACATATTTACATTTGCAATCTGTACAGCCTCATCAGACCATAGTAATATATATATATATATTATAATACATGCAATATTCTTTCTTTGAATCATTTTATTTAGAACAATAAGTGACAGTCAAATAATACAGACAAAAAGGATTCAAAACAGCGGTAACATCTGAATAACATTTAAATAACATCTGAATAACGTTTATGTGAGACGGATACATTTTTGTTTTCGTGACTTTTTGAAAGGAAATCTGTTTTTAATGCAGCTTTCATCAGACAAACTGTTTGTGGTACCAGATGACGTGCACGTCATAGATAATAGAAAACAGGTTAGGACAATATTCATTAGATAAATATGCCATAGAAAAGCATGAAGTATGGAATAATATGTAATATTATAATATGTCAAATGTGTTTATGTCATGTATGTAATTTTCTGTTTCTTGTTGACTGATGAATTCATTGCAGGTGCTGACCGCTTCATGGATGATGTAGCGCGTATGATTGGCTACAGGCCTTTCCCCTGGATGAAGTGGTGCTGGTCCTTTATAACTCCATGTGTCTGCATGGTGAGACTGAACATCACACACACACACACACACACACACACACACACACCTTTCTCAACTCTTTACTGTTTCCACCAAAGAAACTTTACAGCACAGGTTCATTAGCATGTAGCATTAGCTTCCAGAAGAAACAAACAATCACATTTAAGAAACTCAGAAAAAAGACTTTTAATTTCATACATAAAAATAAAAAGTCATAGTATAGTATGTCATCAGATGTCCTCTCGTCCTCTCCGCAGGGTATCTTCCTGTTCCACCTGGTGAACTACAAGCCGCTTACCTACAACAATGAGTACGTGTACCCGTGGTGGGGCGAGGTGATTGGCTGGTGTCTGGCTCTGTCCTCAATGCTCTGCATCCCCATCAGCCTTCTCTACAAACTCTTCAGAGCGAAGGGAACCTTCAGAGAGGTGAGCACGCGCCGAGACAGAAGAAACACCAACAGAACACAGAACACACACTGACATGTTAATGTTTGTGTTACAGCGCTGGGCTCACCTGACCACGCCGGTGTGGGGGGGCCATCACCTCGAGTATATGGCCCCTGACATCAAGTCCCTGAGCTCGCTGTCCCCTGGCACTGACGACAACAAGGTCATCATCTTTGAGAGCGTCATGTAGGCTGGACTCCATCTGCACTCCACCTCCATCCACCTACGACAAGATGGCCGACACCTGACCACCACACACCTGACCTTCAGATTTACCTCCACCCCGGTACCAGGCCTTGGAACGGACTCTCGAAATGATCGACCAGCCAGCCTCCTCTGATCCACGATTGTTCTCCTCAGCTCCTCTGAACGTCACCAGACCAAAGCTACGAAGTAATGAGGGAGTGAGGCAGCTCCTCCAGGAGAGTTTTTATAATTACACCTCCACACTGATTAAAACCAGCAGATCAGCGAGTTCTTCGTGATTCCTCTGCTTCATGAAGAAAATGGAAATATTTGTCTGGAGGAGCTGAAGAAGGTTGGAAAGAGTTTCTTCCTCACTGTGTTAAAAACGAGACGCTGCTGAACGTCCATCTCGATCTCAGATGGAGGCCATCAATGCAATCTTGTCTTTGGGGGGGGTGGACATGCAAACACACACACACACACACACACACACACACACACACACACACACACACACACAGCCTGTCATCTCATCGTCACACTAACAAACATCAGTGCAGGATCTGCTGCTCGAGTCCATACAGTTCACTCTGACTCGTTAATCAGCGTTTGTGTAATGGCTGCTCGTTAAGACAGAGTTGTAGACAGACTGTCTGACCCCGCCACGTAATTAGCAGGTCATCTGTGTCGTGACAGGACTTCAATTGGTCTCACCAACAAGAAGACAAAGAGTCCAAAACTCCTCCAAAGCATGAACGCACCACGCTGCCAGGAAGTCAAACTGAGTTCAGACTGTCTGTGAGTCCGTCTGTGAGTCCGTCTGTGAGTCCGTCTGTGAGTCCGTCTGTGAGTCCGTCTGTGAGTCCGTCTGTGAGTCCGTCTGTGAGCACTTTGTGACACTTTGATTGTTGAAGCCTCGAAACTCTCCAAACCTGATCAGGACTGAGAACATCTCAGCTCTGAAGCTAAATACTGTGAATCACCAGCTCGATCACTGATCCCAGAACAGTCCTGACTCCTGAGCAGCGTCTGTGTGTTCACTGACCTCCGACCTGTTTCCAGCAGTCACACCGAGACCTGATCATAGAAGGACGGTCCACGTGACGAAGTCACTCAATCACAACGGTCCAACTTATCGTCATTCAACCAAAACTCATGAAATCCAAACTCAAGTTCTCAATTTGAGCTCCCAGAGCGTTAACGGAAAATTAACGAGTAATCAATTCAAACAAGTCCAGCTAATTAATCGATAATTTATGTTGGACGTTCATCGTGTTTAACGGTGAACTGAGACAGCTCCTGCGTTAATCTGGTCGATGACATCACATCCAACAGGCCAATCACAGACTCTTCTAGTAGTTTAACATTGGGACCTTTAACCTGTCACGTCCTCTATCTGAGGAGGTTCAGGTCAGAAGGTCGGCTTCGTTCTGCGTTCCCGGGTCGAATGAAGTGCCAAACGGAGCGAGCGTCGCTCCCCAGACCAGATCCCAGACCAGATCCCAGACCAGGGCTCCAGGCTGCCAATACAAACCTGTTCACTCTTCTTCTCTGCCTCGTCTTCTCGGCCTCGTTAATGCTGAAGTCCTCCAAACGAACATCGCCGACGCTCTCCCTGAACAGCTGACGGTGGTTTTAAGGTCTGAACAGTCAAACATGAAGAACTGGTTAATGAGGTGGATCATCGTGGACCACAAACACCTGATGATGATGATGATGATGATGATGATGATGATGTTTGATTGGACGTTACCGTGAAGCTGATCGAGGAGAGATGAGAGCCGGAGGACTCAGCCTGATGCCGAGCGTTGCCTTACGTCGTTGTCTTAACTCTAGAGCCCGTACGGTTGACTTAGCCAAACCCCGGAGCCCTACAGCACGGCTCCGGTTTACATCCCACCAATCAGCAGTCTGCGGGGGGCGTGTCTACAACTCTGTCTCCTAGCAACGACTCAGCATCCACCTATCACGGGGAAACAATGATTAGAATGTAAAATATATTCAGACTTCATACATTTGCACATTGTTGTTGAATAATGTTGCTGGCACTTTGAAGAAGAATCCTGTTGAAATGGTGTTTTGTTTTACATATTGTAAAATGAATCAGAGATTTATTTTATGGAGGCTTTTATTTTGCTGATACATACAGTATGACAGATATATATATTGAATATGTGTTATCTATATTTGATGCAGTATGTAAATGTGATGAGGACGATTCACGGCTGATTGTTCACGTTTAGTCGGCAAACACGAGCGCCGCAGGAAGCGACCACCTCCAGCTTCAGGAAGCTACCTCACTTCTCATTCTGACTTTTCAAAATAAAATTCTTTCAGCTTTTATGCAAACGTCTCGTCAGCGGCTGCCAGCAGCAGGGGATTATGGGAAGTGTTTCTGGAAATATTTCCCT
This sequence comes from Argyrosomus regius, assembly GCA_946959425.1. Lineage (NCBI taxonomy): Eukaryota > Metazoa > Chordata > Actinopteri > Sciaenidae > Argyrosomus > Argyrosomus regius. The sequence continues at coordinate 1,216,875 of OX336891.1, read as the reverse complement.
CCTCGACCTGTTTCATGCTGCAGCTTTAAAGGTTCTCCAACGCCAACGAAAATATACAAATCTGACAAACAGGAAGCAGATTTTATGCCGCGAATAAAATAAAATGGAACCCAACCTCAGACATTTCTACAAACTAAAGCGGGCTGTATTTTTGTGGCTCTGCATTGGCGACTCATTTACATGTTGGTGTGGTGAGGCCTTTAAACGGTGTCTGACCGGCTAACGTGAACAAGCAGCGAGGGGCGGGGCTTTTATTTTGGCGGGTTTGCTGCGATGCAGTGATGTTAAGGCTGTGGAGGCTTCGTGTGGCTCTGAACACACTACGAAAGGGAATCTTTTTTTTTGATTTCTAATTTTCAAAGTGCTAAATATCGAAGAGTTTTAGATTTTTTTTTCTCTCTGCGTGTTTTATTGAATATCAGTGTTTGTCCCTCAAAACTCCCCCGACGGCTCAGACTCATTATGTCTCGTTTGATAATTAATTTCCACGTTACGGCTGACTAAAATTTAACTCATTTTAAACTTTAATGTTAAAAAGTGACGATAAAAACGTTTTAACGGCTGAAAAACTGCCGACTGTGACTGTGACGGCTCCCCTGAGAAGTTAAAGTGACGCTCACGACCATCTGAACAGTTTGCAGTAGAACAGCTACCTCAACGCGGAACAACAACTACATATCCCAGCAGTCAGTGGGAGCTTCCAGAAACACTTCAATGAAACCGTGTGTGGAGTAGCCAATCAGCTCAGTCTCTTTGTGATGTTGATTTTAAAAAATTGACTTAATTACTTTTTTTTTTTTAAAGAAACACGAATCCTGAATTTTTCAGCCAATCAGTCTCAAAATAACGAAGAAGGACCAGACCAGCAGAGATCGCTTCAAGATACTGAATAAATAAACAAAGATGGCCGTCTGTTGTTCACAGTAATTAAAATAAATGAAATACGACTGAACACACTTTGGTGGAACACACAGTTAATTAGTCAAACAAAGAAATCAAACTGATGATGAAAACGTTGATTGGTTGCAGCTCTGCAGAGGAGCTGATGCTTATTGGCTGGTCTGGAGGTTCAGTGTGACATCACAAACACGTGTCAGCGTACAGAGATTATTTCCGCGGTACTGTTGATTCAAACTATTGAGATAACTCTGATAACTCACTAATTAAACTAACCCAAGGCAGTATTTTATAGAAACTCAATCGAACTGACATTAGAAATGTTGAATGGTTTATTTTTAAAGTTGTATCATTGCTGTTTTTTAAATGTGTCGAGTCTGGGAGGGTCAGAGGGCGAAAAAAGTACAAATCTGCAGCCATTTAAGGCAGAAAATATAATAATAATAATGAAAACGTACCAAAATCTGTTGTTTCATGTCATTTTGTCTTCGTGCTCTTCAGCCAAAAAATCCTGAACATCATTTTGTTGTGACGGAATCTAAAAAAAATCACAATTATTGAGCGAGAACACAGCGTGTTCGCCTGCTGGAAAAACACCGTCAGCGCTGAAGATCGATTCTGTCCAACAAACTTCACCATCAGCTGGTTTCCTTCAGCAGAGAGCGCATGTTTCCCAAAAAACATCTAAAGTACCGAAAAACCTCCAGCTGAGCTTTTAAAGCTAATTTTAATTTTATTTTAAGGTAGATTTTTGAAAATATTGTCAATGATTTTATAGCCAAAAACATTGCCAAAGTGTTTTTTAACCTCCAAAAACAAAATAAAAAAACTCTGAAAGCTTAAAAGGGAAAAATATTTTTGTTTGTTTCTTTTTGGTTTCTTTTTTGTGATCACGAGAAATATTACAGGTTGGTTTTATTGGCTCGTTATGTCACTGGTGCTCCTGAAAAACAAATCAAAATCTTTCATCGTGATATGAAATAACTTTCTTACCTTCAAGTTTTTTGGGAAAGCTGACCTGAGGTCAGATGTCGGAGCAGTGGAACCAGCAGGGAGCGCTCTCCTCCGGTGGGAAACCCCCTTCGTGTCTGGGCTGGAAACAGACAGGAGCTGGTAGATGATGATGAGATGATTTATTTTAACAAAGTTCAACAGAAATGCACCAAATATGAAGTCTTTCAGTCAAATATGTCAGTTTAATAACGTCTAATAGAAAGGACAACATCATCTGCAAACAGGAGTCAGTCATCAAGTCTAAAATGTGAGTTTGAGTTTTCATAACTCAGATTTGAACACACTGACATGATAAACATATTTTTAGATTCAGTGCGACTTCCTGAAAATCTTTGAAATCAGGGCTGTTCAAAATAAACATGAATATATGAGACTAAATTCCAAATTTAAATACAGTTTCTCTTCATATTTTGTCACTTTGGTGCTGAAACTTCAGATTTTTCTGTTGCCCCGTTTGAAGGTTCAGTCCCGTCTTTGTTTCCGGCCCAAACTGAACTGCATGGCGACCTCATTCGTCCCAGCGTCGGCCATTTTATTGTAACTGTGTCTCTGTGACTTCCTGTAAACGCAGTCTTCCATCCATAACTGTAGATTAGACAATCGATTAGGTGGTAAGTAGCTGAATTAATTAATAGCTATGTTAATGATAGTAATGACACTCGGGTGAACCCTGATGTCACCTGTGTTTCATTGACCTTTGACCCCTGTGAGGGTCTCCATGCTGTAATCCACTGTGATCACTGTGCTCATTCACCAACTAAACCAACGGCAATAAAACTAACGTCATGACAAACAGCTGATCTGTCTCCGTGGTTACTGGGTTGTTTTATATTAAACTCATGAAACTGTTTCAAATGCTCCATAAAAATCACTTTACTGATGCCAAACGAATGAATTCCTGCAGTCTGATCGAAAAACGATCGAGAAACTTCAGACTGTCTAAAACTGGACAGTCTCCATGACATTATCTTAGAATGAGTCTCTTCAGACGCTGCAGGTCTACAGAGTCCACCACGCTGAACCAACAAACTGAACACTGGATCTAGATAGAGACTTTCACTGTAGGAGAGGGTGAGGTGAAGGGGTTGTAATCAGCAGCTACACCACTACATGCCAATAAACCCTGCAGACTTTAAGTAAAGGACCTGAGCACCTGTTGTCCAGTCACCTGTATTTCAAACCCTGTGAGTACTTTGACGCTGCTACAACGTCTCTCACTTTGAAGAAACTAGAACTCCGTTAAATAAACAGGTCTGAGCTCAGTTTGCATTGTGAGGTCAGACAGGATCCTGGATCATGTGCAGGTGTGTCTGTACAGGTGAAGCACAGGGTCTGGAGTATTTACATGCAGGTTACATGACAAACGTCTCCAAAAACATCGGAGGACAGATGATCTATTTTAAATCATACTTCAGTGAAAGCACTCGACCAGACGCCTCAGAAAGAGTTTGAAACTGGTTCAGATCAGCCTGCAGGCGTCAGACTTATCGATGCCTGTTGAAAATAAACTGGGTTGGTGTGTTGGTGTGTTGTTGTGTTGGTGTGGTGTGTTGTTGTGTTGTTGTGTTGTGTTGGTGTGTTGGTGTGTTGTTGTGTTGTGTTGGTGTGTTGTGTTGTTGTGTTGTTGTGTTGTTGGTGTGTTGGTGTGTTGTTGGTGTGTTGTTGGTGTGTTGGTGTGTTGTGTTGGTGTGTTGTGTTGGTGTGTTGGTGTGTTGTTGTGTTGGTGTGTTGGTGTGTTGGTGGCGGGCTCAGCTCTCTGCAGCCTGAACACCTTTAAACAGTCTGAACTGTCGGGCAGCAGAAGACAGAAATACTGGAGGCTTAAAAAAAGTTCCTGGCCTGAGATGTTTCTCCTGTCAGCGGTTTTTAGACACAAGGCGCTCGGCTGTGAAAGCTGATCTGGTGACATGGTGGGGAGGCTCGGCGATGCGGCTCAAACCGGTTTCTAATGCCAAACGGCCGTTTAGACCAACAGCTGCCTTATTAAGAGTGAGAGGAGGCGAAGAAGGTGGGGCGCTAAGTTTAGACACAAGACGGGGAGACGGGGGTAAAGAGCAGGAAGTACTTAGTACTGTACTGCAGTAAGAGTACTAATACTACACTGGAAGAAGAAAAATACTCAGTCATGTGATGAGTCACAGACAGATGTACTGTGACTCATGCATTAATTTCCTGTTGGAGTTGATTCTTTTCATTCTGGATTCATCAACATCGAATGTTTGCTTTGTAAAAACTGAATTCTGGGTAATTGTGACAACATTTCTCACCATTTTCAAAGTGACGCCGTCACCATGTTTAAACCTCGCTAACATTAGCTGATATATAAACGGTACCTGCATGCAGTCGACGCTCCGTTCTCATCAGGCGTTTGAACAGCGCCCTCTACAGTTCAAAGTGTCGACACATTTAGTGGAAGAAAACTTCTGTCAGACAAAGAAACGTTTAAATAAATAAATATAACATATTTATAATAAATATTAACAGTTTAAATCAATCAACGACGAGTTTTGGTCAAAGTTTCTGCTCATTTATTGAAGCCGACACTTTAAACAGAGCAAACACGTTTCATCGTTACAGCTGAGGAAGATAACGATGTCTGCGTCGTCACCACGAAACCAAAATACAAAAAGAAGAACTGCACATCAACAAAGCAGCTCAAACTTAAATGTGGAACAAACTGAGAGAAGTTTAGAGATTATAAATCTGTCCTGGAATATTAATGTGGACAGAAATCTAAACGTGATCAACGAGAAGAAAAGAAACATGTAAACCTATGGTGAGAACTGTGACTGATTTAAAGTGAACCGTCGAGGAACTGAACACAAAGTTAAACATCGACCAGACGTCTGTTCCACTTCCTGTCAGTAACGTTAGCTAAGGTGAACGTACAGGTGACAGGAAGTAAACAGACGTCACTTTTCAAAATAAAGGCAGTCTGGTAGGAGTTTTTACATGAAACCCGGAGCTGATCTCAGATCAGAGGTTCTGGTCGTGTCAGGGAGTCTGCACAAACAACCGTTTCCAGTTAATGGATGGTGAGCAGCTCGCTTATCAGGAGGAAATGAAACATTTAAAGACGCTTCAGTCCCTCCGAGACGCCAAAACATCCGTTTGTCTGAATGAAGATCTGATGAAGAGCTGACGGACCGACGAGCTCCGACTTCACAACGTCGTCTGTTTCCAGACCAACAGAACCGGGTCAAACAAACAAACAAACGGATTCAAACTGTTTAACACGACGGGTTCGGATCAGCACAGCTGCAGAACATCCATCAGCTTCAGCCTCGCTCTGAAACAACTTCAGACCGTCTGAAGTGGATCAGAACACCAGAACCAGAGAGGAAACCCGACACGACATGAACCCTTTAACATCAAACATGAACAGAAGATTTATTTCAACAGAACAAAAAGACACTTCGTACGAGCAGAACTAAAGTCCGACATCAAACAACAAATCAATAATCGATCGACGGGTTCTGATGTTTGGTTCTGATGTTTGGTTCTGATGTTTGGTTCTGCTCGTACAGAGTGTCGGGCCGTTCATCCATCAGGTCACATTCAGATTCAGATTTCAGGAATTCAATTCAAAAATGTTTCATCAAAAATCTGATTGGAAGCTTTCTTTGATTTTAATATTTAGAATAATTTAATATGTATTATGTTAATTTAAGGGGCGGGGTCTTAAACCATATTTGGTCGTCTGATTTTGGAATGAAGCTTTTTTCCCGCCGCAGCAGGAAGCCGGGAATGATGGGATCTTTGTTTCCTGATGAAGCTCCGACATTGTCAAAACCACACCAAAATAAACCAATCACAGCCCGGCAATGTCAGCTGATCCAAAAGACAGGAAGTGACATCACACCGCTGTGGTGAGGTGGATGCAGGAGGGATGATGATGATAATGAAGGTGAGGAGTCGGGAGCCGCCTTCGTCGTCCTCAGTCTGACTTCTTGTCGCTGCTCGCCTGCAGACAGAGAACAGGGCAAAGAGTGAGCGCCTCCTGCAGGCCGCCGTCGTCATGACAACAAATCAATTAAATTCACAACACGTCCTATCAGGAGCTTAAACTGGCTTGTTACCAGGTAAAAAAACATGTTGGACTCTCTGATCCAAACCATGGTCCAAATCGTGTGTGTGTGTACAGAGTTACAGACTGATTACTGATCATCGTCACGTACCTGATCGATGTTTATCTTCATGTTTTGGAATCGCTCGGTGACGCCACGCTCATAAAACATGATTCATTCTAAAACAGATGAGAACGAACGAACAAACTCACACGAAGCGAGCTTTGGCTGACTGACATAGATGACAGCTGAGGAGAGTGGAGGTTTCCAGAAAGTCGGTTGTTTGGAAATAACCTTGTTAGACAAAGATTGTTTCTGATGCGGTCTTTAGTCTCCCATGACGCCGCCGCAACAAACTATTTACTACTAGGAAATAAAATCCTGACGAGTGACGACGGGTCAAAACGACACAAATGGATCGTCAACGAATCGTCAACAAACACGCGATGCGCCTGCAGTCAGTCCGTGATCATTTGACTAAATAATAATACAAATATTCAAAGTGTGTGTGTGTGTGTGTGTGTGTGTGTGTGTGTTCTGCAGAGAAGCGTTCAATAACCAAACGGACTGAGGCCTCCGGCCGAGCATCAGAGAGACGATATTTAGAATAAAGGAAGAAGTTCAATTTCATGAAACGTCTTCACGTCAGACCTCAGCAGAGCAGCTGAACTTCACATCAGTTATTGATCAGTGACACGGTCGGGTCATTTAAACGGTCCTGATTCTGCTGTGCTGAAAACAAACGCAATCATGACGCATGACGCACTCCATGACTTCCTGTTGACTTCTGGTTCATTCTGACTCACACGAAGCGAGCTTTGACTGACTGACATAGATGACAGCTGAGGAGAGGGAGTGGAGGTTTCGGTTGTTTGGAAATAACCTTGTTAGACAAAGATTGTGTCATTGTTTTCACGACGTTCAGCACGCACGTAACGCCTGATATGGTCTTTAGTCTCCTCGTAGCAGCGCCCATGACGCCGCCGCAACAAACTATGCCAAGTTATCGTGAAGGTCGGTTTGGTTGACTACAGGTGAGAGTTACCAGCAGTTTGCTGTGCTCCTCCAGCAGTCTGTCGTACTCCACCGTCAGATTCTCAGCCTGTTTCTTCATTGCACGGACGTCACTGTCCGACTTCTGCAGAGCTGCAAGACACGAAGAACACATGAAACTAAAGAACACGCCTGACACGTGAAGTATTTACACTTTAGTTACGTCTAAAGAAACATCACGGACAGAGAGGCCACAGTGAGCTGCAGAAAGCTTTGTGTGGTCTCTCCACCTCCTCACCTTTCTTGGTGGTGTCCAGCTCCTCCTTCAGGGTCTTCACCTCCTCTTTCAGGTTCTTGTTCTCCTCCTGAGGTCCTGCTCCCTTCTTCCCGGCCTCCGGCACCTCGACACCGGCGTCGCGGAGTTTCTGTTCCAACACAGTTTGAAATTTATTTAACAGAGTTTAAATCGTGTTGATGCTGCACTGACTTTTAGTGGTTGGTGAGAGCTTGGTGAAATAAAAGGCTGAAAGACAGACGCCGAGCTGGGCTGACTGCTGTTGGACTAGTCAGTAATATTAGCTGGCTGCTATGTCTGCTGTTGGTGACCTTGTTGATGTTTGGCTGTTAGCAAAGTTGTTTTTGATCAGAAGTAATGTAATCAGAACAAATACTCGAGTACAGCTGAACATATTTAAATGAGACGTTGGTTTAACAGAAGAGTTGGAGGCGAGGAAGTCGGTTTCTGGTTGGTGATCACTTAGAACCCGCCCACTCAGAGACCAACAGGTGTTCATACCAAACGCCCCCTGAACCATCTCAGGCCTGATCTCTGTGACAGCTGCTGTCACGCTGTAGCAACAGAGAACGCTGCTTTCTGATTGGCTGATTTAACTCTTAGACTGTATATGGACACGTCAGACGCACACACGGGTTATTATTTAACAGTTTGAGAGTTTAATATCTAAATGAGATGAATGCAGCTCGTTAGTTCACGTATTTTTCTCTTTATTAGGACGACGGATCATCGGGTCAGTGGCGCGTCATGTTGCTGAACACGTCTCAGTGTAGTTCTTAACGTGAAGGAAAAACTACAATGACCATCAAACACCAAAGTGTCTGTTTAGATCCAACATGGTGGACTGTGATGAGGATGTATAAAGTGTCATAATCAGATGAGTAATCTGAACATATTCAGATGAAGTGATCCTCGTGCTGCACAGACTCTCTGAGTCTGAGGCAGTCAGTCTGAGCTCAGCTGTAACGTGTCATCGTGTCTGAAGGAGGGAAACAGGTGCAGACCTTTGACTGAAGAGGCTCGGCCATAAAACTGATTTTACTGCTCTGAACTGAGTCCAGCAGCACGAGGTCTCCGGTTCAGAGAGGCCAGGAGGACCAGAGAGAGCTCCACACAGCTGAGACTACAGGGAAACTCTCAGATTACTCAGATTACTTCAAGTACTCAGTACTCTCTGATCATTGGATCAGTGTTAACTGATCAGTCGTGTCCTCTGTGGTTCATGTCATGGACGGTCGTCCTCAGGCGTCTGTCTCATCAATAAAACATCGATCAGCAGAGACATGACGGACGGCTTCAAGTGTGAGACAGCCTCTGTGTCTGTGACGTCCCCGCAGACTTCATCAGTTCAGTTTAAATCTGACGTGTAACACGGCCTGACAACATGTGAAGGAGTGTGTACACAGAGTTGTGTCACCTTCAGTGTCTGTAAATCACAGCATCCTGTCAAAGATAGACGAGACGATGCTCACAGAGTCACGTGTGTGTTTCTGCAGGTCTGCAGCTTCAGACTACATACCTGACCTTCACACTGCACATGGATACATCACACACACACACACACACACACACACACACACACACACAGTTAAAGAGCTGCAGTAAATCTGCGACTCTCTCCAACCATCACATGACCTCTGACCTCTGAGCCGCTCAGAGAGAAACGAAATCTAACGTGTTCCATCAGTTCGAGATCATGTGCACAAATGTTTGGCCTGCAGGTGGCACGAGGGCAGGTACCGCGAGGCACAGGTGTGATGCCGGAGGGAGAAGCAAGCTAGTTTTTGACTGCCACGCCACAAGTTTCCATCTGTTGGAGACGACGTGTCACATGACATAAATCATGTCTCTGTTTCTGTTTGTCGGCTCGAGTCGCTCTAAAATCTGTCCAATAAACTTTAAACACACTCTGGTTAACTCATCTGACTTTAATCAGCTGCACACACACTTCACATTTCTACGTTAGCGTGTCCGCTAAAATCGCTGAGGTCGGCTGACGGAGTTCGTCCGCTGGTCGGAGGACCGAGCGTTCGCTCCGACCGTCTGAACCTTTTACTGTTACGACGCAGACCAAGTTAAAAACATTGAAACTGTTTTTGTGACTTCCTGTTTCGTTTCTAACATTTGACCTGTGAACTTTGGTCTCTCTGTCCGCTGGGCGTCGATCATCAGGAATCTTTGTTCTGATGAAATGAGATTTTTCAGCGATGAACGTTTGTTTGTTTCGTGTCCCGTCATGACTTATGTAAATATCTCTGACTCACATTTCCTGTTCAGGTACCAACGGCCGTTTGAAAAACATTTATCAAGGGGAAAGGTGTGTGTGTGTGTGTGTCTGTGTGTGTGTGTGTGTGTGTGTTGGGTGTGGTTCAGCTGGCAGTGTGTCACAAACGACTCTCTGGGAAACAGTGATCTGTTTGATCAGACGCTGCTGAAACATGCAAAAAACTGTGATGGGCTGAAGTCATGTCGCAAGTGTATATGTGTGTGTGTGTGTGTGTGTGTGTGTGTGTGTGTGTGTGTGTGTGTGTGTGTGTGTGTGTGTGCGTGCATGTGTGTGTGTGTGTCACATGCAGATGAAGCAATTTCTCCTTTTAGCTCGGACACTTGGCGATCTCTTCACCCCGGACAAACCCAGGTCAGATTACCACAGAGTGTGTGTGTGTGTGTGTGTGTGTGTGTGTGTGTGTGTGTGTGTGTATGTTGTGAATGAGTGTGTATGAATGTTTATTGAGTGCTGCCCCCCACTGGTGAGTCAGAAACATCTACGACCTGAAAACAAGACGAGCGAATCATCTGAAATATTTCTTCCATTCATGATTTTTAAATATCGTTTCTGCACGCGTGTTCGAGGTTCAACACTTGTGTGTGTGTGTGTGTGTGTGTGTGTGTGTGTGTGTGTGTGTGTGTGTGTGTGTGTGTGTGTGTGTGTGTGTGTGTCTCACCTCCTGCAGCAACTCGTTGTCCTCCATGTATTTCTTGGCGGCGGCGCTGGCGCCCTCCGCCTGCTTCTTGAAGGCTTCGTTGGAGGCCATGAGTGAGGCCTGCTGGGAGAGCAGAGTGGCAAGACGACGCAGCAACCTGGAGACAGAAACAAGCAATGTGTGGTCAGTGAAGGTGTGACACGGCAACGCGACACGGCAACGCAACAGCAACACATCTGAGGACCAGAAACCAGCCGAGCAACCGGCAGAGCAACGTCAACTGTACGAGCAGCTCTGTGCTCGATACATGTTGGTATTTCTCTGTTGCCTGTCCGTGTTGACGGATAAAGTTGACCAATCACAAACAGGCCTGGTTGACGTGCTGGTCAGGAAGATTTACTGATGATTTTTATTAATATCAGAGTGTGTGGTGTGGCAACAAAACACACACACACACACACACTAAACCTGTCAAACAGTCTTTATACAAACAGCCATCGACCTCGCTCAGTGTGTATAAACAGTAACAAAAGGAACACACTCCCCCACACACACACACACACACACACACACTCTGACATTTCCCAGTCGAGGTGTGCGCTACGTGATGTGCATGCTGAGCGAGCGACACACACACACACACACTGATGTGAGTGTGAGTCACCTCAGGGCTGGGCGGGGTGAAAACACGGGACGAGTGCCATCGTTCCTGTCGGCCTCTGTTCACACCTGTGATCATGTGATCATGTGATCAGATCTCACTTCCTGCTCCGCATGCAAATAAACATGTTCATCAGTTTGCAACAAAACAAAAGCTTCAATGTTCAGACAGGCAGGCAGGCAGGCAGGCAGGCAGGCAGGAGGGCAGACAGACAGACAGACAGACAGGCAGGCAGGCAGACAGACAGACAGACAGACAGGCAGGCAGGCAGACAGACAGACAGACAGACAGACAGGCAGGCAGGCAGACAGACAGTTTGTCTTCAGTCAACTCGTCTCTCACGTCGATCAGCTGACTAACAGTGAAAATATGAGTTCAGATTCGTCTGTGTTCACGCTCAGGCCTGAAATATTCGGGTCAGCTGACACTTCAGCCTCCACAGACTGAGTCACAGCAGCCTGTCTGTCTGCTTGCCTGTCTGTCTGTCTGTGGAGGGCTCAGTCTAAACGCTGCAGCACTTCCTCCTGGTGTCGGTGTTACAGCAGCTGCTGCATCACATGTTGTACCTCTGTGGTGAGTCACCGATCAGCTGCTGCAGGCTGGACGCTGATCCAGAACCGCTGCTGCCCCCTACAGGCAGCACACGGCAACAACACACACACACACACACACACACACACACACACACACACACACACACACACACACACACACACACACACACACGAAGAGACTCTGACAGCTCGTTAAATATGAGCGTGACATCAGAGTGTTAGATTTCATTTATGTTGATTATTTCAGACTAAACGAGGACAGACATCGTTAAGAGCCAGAGCTCATCTTCGTCATCATCACTTTAATTTGATGATAATGACAAACAGTTACATTACAGTGACTGATTATTCATTAACGTTAACGCGGTTTAAAGTCGGATCATGACAGACATCCAGCAGCTCAAGTCGACCCTGAACAGAACCGGGTCAACCAGAACCAGAGCTCACCTGGTGTTAAAGAGGTAATAATCGATTGATCTGCTGACTAACTTTGTTTTATTTCAATAAAGTTTTACAGTTGGAGCAGCGGCCATGTTTGTAGTCCAGACAGACGTTTGAGTCATCAATAATCAGAAATATCAGGAATCAATCAGCATGACAACAAGCTGTCAGCCAATAAGAACGCGCCACGTCACAGACGTCTGAAACCAATCAGATCTAATTCATGTTGGTGACCTTCCACACCTCTGAACTCGACCAATCAGGAGCAGGCTGCAGGATTTACACTGTACAGTGTGTGTGTGTGTGTGTGTGTGTGTGTGTGTGTGTGTGTGTGTGTGTGTGTGTGTGCGTGTGTGTGTGTGTTTCCATTGACAAACACACAGCTGCTCATTCTTTCCATCCTACTGTAAAATTCCTCTGCATTTAGATCAGTCTGTCGCCATGTGGAGTGTGTGTGTGTGTGTGTGTTACAGTGTGTGTGTGTGTGTGTGTGTTACAGTGTGTGTGTGTGTGTGTGTGTGTGTGTGTGTATGTTACTGTGTGTGTGTTACTGTGTGTGTGTGTGCTGTGTGTGTGTGTGTGTTACTGTGTGTGTGTGTGTGTGTGTGTTACTGTGTGTGTGTGTGTGTGTGTGTGTGTGTGTGTGTGTGTGTGTGTGTGTTACTGTGTGTGTGTGCGTGTGTGTGTGTGTGTTACAGTGTGTGTGTGTGTGTGTGTGTGTGTTACATGTGTGTGTGTGTGTGTGTGTTACAGTGTGTGTGTGTGTGTGTGTGTGTGTGTGTGTGTGTGTTACTGTGTGTGTGTGTGTTACAGTGTGTGTGTGTGTTACTGTGTGTGTGTGTGTGTGTGTGTGTTACTGTGTGTGTGTGTGTTGTGTGTGTGTGTGTGTGTGTTACAGTGTGTGTGTGTTACAGTGTGTGTGTGTGTTTGTGTGTGTGTGTGTGTGTGTGTTACTGTGTGTGTGTGTGTTACAGTGTGTGTGTGTGTGTGTGTGTGTGTTACTGTGTGTGTGTGTGTGTTACAGTGTGTGTGTGTGTGTGTGTGTGTGTGTTACAGTGTGTGTGTGTGTGTGTTACTGTGTGTGTGTTACTGTGTGTGTGTGTGTGTGTGTGTGTGTGTGTGTGTTACTGTGTGTGTGTGTGTGTGTGTGTGTGTGTGTGTGTTACTGTGTGTGTGTGTGTTACAGTGTGTGTGTGTGTTACTGTGTGTGTGTTACTGTGTGTGTGTGTGTGTTACTGTGTGTGTGTGTGTGTGTGTGTGTGTGTTACTGTGTGTGTGTTACTGTGTGTGTGTTACTGTGTGTGTGTGTGTGTGTGTTACAGTGTGTGTGTGTGTGTGTGTGTTACTGTGTGTGTGTGTGTGTGTGTGTGTGTGTGTGTGTGTGTGTGTGTGTTACTGTGTGTGTGTTACTGTGTGTGTGTTACTGTGTGTGTGTGTGTGTGTGTCTCACAGGCAGAGCAGCAGGGCGAAGCCGGCGATGTACTCGTTCCTCTGAGCTCTGAACAGTTTCATGTGGATGTGTTCGATGGCCGTCGGGTTGTTGGTCAGATCCACCTTCTCCGTCACGCTGTACTTCCTCACCTCACGGAAGGCATCTACACACACACACACACACACACACACACAATGTGTTTCATCATGTTATATTTTATGTAAACAATCATTAATGAAGTTTTGGTCTAATTAATGAGTCATCTTAATGAGGGCGGGGCTAAGCTCCTCCACACACACACACACAGGTCAACGAGCGTGAACTCAGGTGAGACATGTGACATCACAAACACACCGCAACGTACCGATGAGCAGGAAGACGAGGATGGCGATGGCCACCATGAACCAGGTGTTTCCATAGAGAGCGATCGTCTGGATGAGGCGAGACTTAAAGATCTTATTCCACCTGCAGAGACACACACACACACACACAGTACACACACAGTACACACACAGTACACACACAGTTAGTGATCCTGGCACTGTGGCTCCATCTAGTGGCCGAGTGGTGAATCACGCTCTGATGCTGATTCCAGGTCAGCGATCACCTGAACATGTTTGTGTTGGACAGATGCTGACAGGTGTTCACAGCAGACAGGTGAGACAGAAACACTAAAGTGTGACTGTCACATGATCTGAACACTAAGATCAAAGAGCCATCAAACATTCAGAGTGCATGCTGGGAAACAGAGTCCATGTTGAATATCATCAGACTTTGTTCTGTGTCTAATCTGATCGTGCAGCTGATCACAGATCAGATTTCAGACAGTTCAACCATGAATGAGTCGTCTGTCTGTTCACTGAGTGTGAGATCAGACCTGAGATCAGTGCTGAGTTCATCAGAGCTGGTCAGGAGGTCTGATCATGTTCACACACAGCTGCTCTGTGTCTGCGTGAATCAATGAACTTCATCAGCTGTTTGTGCTGATGACACACACACACACAATGGTTGCTCCTACTCTATCACTATCTGTCCAACACAATGTGTGTGTGTGTGTGTGTGTGTGTGTGTTTGTGCTTTTGCTCCTGTGAACATCTATCACTATCTGTCCAACAGAATAACACAGTGTGTGTGTGTGTGTGTGTGTGTGTGTGTGTGTGTGTGTGTGTGCTGTGAGCTGCTGTTAGCTCAGTTTGTTAACCAGGCTGCCCGGACTGAGAGCGCAGGTGTGCAGACAGACAGGTGTGCAGACAGACAGGTGTGCAGACCTCTTGGGAGAGATGAACGGGATGCAGAGCAGCAGGACAAAGAAGACCTCGGCGTACAGGAAGGTGGCCACCGCCGTCCACTGCAGACTCATCGTGACTCCTGAACAGGAAACAGAGAGAGACACACCTGAGCCCAGGTGAGAGGAACAGCATCATCATCATCGTCATCATCATCGTCATCATCATCATCATCATCGTCATCATCATCGTCATCATCATCATCGTCATCGTCATCATCGTCATCATCGTCATCGTCATCGTCGACATCATCGTCATCATCGTCATCGTCGTCATCGTCGACATCATCGTCATCATCGTCATCATCGTCATCATCGTCGTCATCGTCGACATCATCGTCATCATCGTCATCATCGTCGTCATCGTCATCGTCGACATCATCATCATCATCGTCGTCATCGTCATCATCGTCGTCATCGTCATCGTCGTCATCGTCGTCGTCATCGTCATCATCGTCATCGTCATCATCGTCGTCATCGTCATCATCGTCGTCGTCGTCGTCATCGTCATCATCGTCGTCATCATCGTCATCGTCATCATCGTCATCATCGTCATCATCGTCATCGTCGACATCATCGTCATCGTCATCGTCATCGTCGACATCATCATCATCATCGTCGTCATCGTCATCATCGTCGTCATCGTCGTCGTCGTCATCGTCATCGTCGTCATCGTCATCATCGTCGTCATCGTCATCATCGTCGTCGTCGTCATCGTCATCATCGTCGTCATCATCGTCATCGTCATCATCGTCATCATCGTCATCATCATCATCGTCGTCATCATCGTCATCGTCATCATCGTCGTCATCGTCATCGTCATCATCGTCATCATCGTCATCGTCATCGTCGTCGTCATCATCGTCATCGTCATCATCGTCGTCATCATCATCGTCATCATCGTCATCGTCATCGTCATCATCGTCATCGTCATCATCGTCATCATCGTCGTCATCATCATCGTCATCATCGTCGTCATCATCGTCATCGTCATCATCATCATCATCGTCGTCATCGTCATCGTCATCGTCATCGTCATCATCGTCGTCATCGTCATCGTCATCATCGTCATCATCATGTCTAATTCAGCCCGACACGTCAGGTTAAAATTTTTTTTTTGAATCCAAAGTTAGAAACAAACAGGAAGTGAGTCAGTAAACACACTAACAGCTGATCTGTCCTGTAACGTTCACGCATCATTATTTATTTAACAAACACGTTTCCATCGTGTGTTTGTCTCTAACACTCCTCGAGTCAAACAAACATCACCACGCTGTTAAAGAGGGTCAGCTCAGCTGTGTGTGTGTGATACCTGTCCAGGTGTTCAGTGTGCTGACAAACAGCTGATCAGTCAGATTCAATTATTGATTTATTATCCAACATGTTGATTCATTAAATCTATTTATGACGACTCATTTCTCTCTCTCTCTCTCTCTGCTACACAAATAAAATTTGATTTGATTTGATAGTCAGTCTGTAGTCAGTCTGTAGTCAGTCTGTGCTCAGTCTGTAGTCAGTCTGTGCTCAGTCTGTGTCAGTCTGTGCTCAGTCTGTAGTCAGTCTGTGCTCAGTCTGTGCTCAGTCTGTAGTCAGTCTGTGCTCAGTCTGTAGTCAGTCTGTGCTCAGTCTGTGCTCAGTCTGTGCTCAGTCTGTAGTCAGTCTGTAGTCAGTCTGTAGTCAGTCTGTAGTCAGTCTGTGTCAGTCTGTGTTCTGTGTCGTCTGTCAGTCCGTTAGTCAGTCTGTAGTCAGTCTGTGTAGTGGCTCAGTCTGTAGTCAGTCTGTGCTCAGTCTGTAGTCAGTCTGTGCTCAGTCTGTGCTCAGTCTGTGCTCAGTCTGTGCTCAGTCTGTAGTCAGTCTGTAGTCAGTCTGTGCTCAGTCTGTGCTCAGTCTGTGCTCAGTCTGTAGTCAGTCTGTAGTCAGTCTGTAGTCAGTCTGTAGTCAGTCTGTAGTCAGTCTGTAGTCAGTCTGTAGTCAGTCTGTAGTCAGTCTGTAGTCAGTCCGTAGTCAGTCTGTAGTCAGTCTGTGGTCAGTCTGTGGTCTCCTCTGCAGGTGGAGCTGGTCTGTGAGCTGGTCTGGAGTCAGTCAGTCTGTTTGGGGGGTGTGGCAGCTCAGAGCAGCTGTGTCATGCAATGCTACAAATCCAGCTAACACAGTGACGAGACACAAAGTACAGCAACACACACACGCACACACGCGCACACACACACACACACATTAAATCATAGACACACTGTCAGTCAGCTGCTGGCTCTCGAACACACACAGTCACACACAGTCTAATTAAATGATCACGTGTCATTAACAGCTGTGTGTGTTCGTCTGTTCAACACTTTAATCTGAATTTATTTAAATATCAAACTTTGAACTCTTTGATCATGTTTCATGTTTATGGACCTCAGTTAGCATGTTAGCATGTTAGCTTCATTTTACCTGAACCAGAATTAGCAGCTAGCCTGTAGCTCTGTCTGTTAGCAGTTTGTTTCAGGTTTATTTAATTATAAACGGTTAATATAAAGTGTAACTACATGTTCAGTGTTCATACACAGTGTGTGTTCAGGTGTCTTCGTGTCAGGTAAAATGTGTCGCAGCTCGTGAACAAACATTTCGCGCCAGTTAAACTAGTTTCCCAGTTAGCATGTGTTAGCTTCAGGAGGAGCGGCTCGTGTGTGACAGCAGGGCCGGACTCACCTTACAAGATCCCGCAGACACGAACCTCAGACACCGAGAGAGAGAGACCTCTGCACAGACAGACAGGAGAGAGACAGACAGGAGAGACTCGACCCGCTGCGGAGCTTCACACTCTGTTAGCCTGTTAGCCTAGCCCGTTTCTCTTGTAAACACTTCCGGCTTCCGGTGTTTAATGCCAGCTCATCGCGTTCCCGGCACGTGATTGGATAGAGCGAAACAGATGGGCGGGGTCAAGATGTGACCGCTCATTACGTCACAGACGTAGACTCCAACGATAATAATAATAATAATAATAATAATTAAACTAATAATAATAATAATAATAATAATAATTAAACTAATAATAATAATAATAATAAAACTAATAATAATAATAATAATAAAACTAATAATAATAATAATAATAATTAAACGAATAATAATAATAATAATTAAACTAATAATAATAATAATAATTAAACTAATAATAACATCAACAACAATAATAATAATAATTAAAATAATAATAATAACAATAACAACAACAACAATAACAACAATAATAATTAAACTAATAATAACAATAATAATAATAACTAAAATAATAATAACAATAACAATAATAATAATAACAATAATAATACAAATAATAATACAGATAATAATAACAATAATACAAATAATAATAATAACAATAATAATAATAATAACAACAATAACAATAATACAAATAATAATACAAATAATAATAATAACAATAACAATAATAATATTAATAATAATAATACATAATAAAATAAAAATAAGGATAAAAATAAAGATATAAGGAATAAGTCTGTCTGTGTGCAGTTGTCTCTCCTGGCCAGCAGAGGGAGACACTGACTGATGAAACGATCTTTGTGCTTCAAACAAACCAAACAGCATTCAGAGAGGAGGAAGAAGAACAGAGGTCTCACTCTGACAGCTTTATGTCTGATTGACTCAGAGCTCAGATAGAAATGACATAAAGATGATTGTTTTTATTTAATGTCACATCTGATGAACAAACAGCTGATTCACTTTGAAATAAACTTTGTGTTCTGATCATCATGTTAGGATCTTCAGCAGAGACGCTGAGTTGTCATGGAGACGGTTCACCTAAATATGGAACTCTGGTCATGTGACAACACGTGGTCAAATATAGTTTATATTATATATACAGTATGTAGGTCAGAGAGACTGTCTAAAACCTGGACGTAGTCTCCGTGACGTCCCCTCAGACTGTCTAAAACCTGGACGTAGTCTCCGTGACATCCCCACAGACTGTCTAAAACCTGGACGTAGTCTCCGTGACATCCCCACAGACTGTCTAAAACCTGGACGTCCCCCGCAGACTGTCTAAAACCTGGACGTAGTCCCCGTGACATCCCCACAGACTGTCTAAAACCTGGACGTAGTCTCTGTGACCCCCCCCAGACTGTCTAAAACCTGGACGTAGTCCCCGTGACATCCCCACAGACTGTCTAAAACCTGGACGTAGTCTCCGTGACATCCCCACAGACTGTCTAAAACCTGGACGTAGTCCCCGTGACATCCCCACAGACTGTCTAAAACCTGGACGTAGTCTCCGTGACGTCCCCACAGACTGTCTAAAACCTGGACGTAGTCTCCGTGACGTCCCCACAGACTGTCTAAAACCTGGCTGTCTAACCTGACGCCCAGACTGTCTAAAACCGGTGACGATCCCCGCAGACTGTCTAAAACCTGGACGTAGTCTCTGTGACGTCCCCGCAGACTATCTAAAACCTGGACGTAGTCTCCGTGACGTCCCCGCAGACTGTCTAAAACCTGGACGTAGTCTCCTGTGACGTCCCCGCAGACTGTCTAAAACCTGGACGTAGTCTCCGTGACGTCCCCGCAGACTGTCTAAAACCTGGACGTAGTCTCCGTGACGTCCATGCAGACTGTCTAAAACCTGGACGTAGTCTCCGTGACGTCCCCGCAGACTGTCTAAAACCTGGACGTAGTCTCTGTGACGTCCCCGCAGACTGTCTATATCAAGCTGTGATGCTGCAGTACCAGTGATGAGTTGTAGGGGGCGCTAGAGAGAAAACCAACATAGACTTTTATATCTCTAGACATCAAACGACCTCATAAAGATAGGACCACACACACACACACACACACACACACACACACACACACACTGTCTGCTAATAAAAATGTCAGCGCTCATAAAGACTTTTTATCTCTCCTCTGTCTGTTTTTATGTTTTCTTCTTCTTCTTCTGTTTTCATCTCCTCCCTCCCCCCCCCCCCCCTCCTCCCCTCCTCCTCCTCCTCCTCCTCCTCCTCCCATCTTCTCCTCCTCCTCCTCCTCCCCCCCTCCTCCTCCCATCTTCTCCTCCTCCTCCTCCTCCCCCTCCTCCTCCTCCCATCTTCTCCTCCTCCTCCTCCTCCTCCTCCTCCCTCTCCTCCCTCCTCCTAAATCACACATTAAACCTTGTTAAAACGTTTTCTTCGGTCGCCGGGCGGAGCAGAGTCAGACAGAGGCAGTGACGCATCTGATTGGCCGGCTGGCATTTTCTGGGTGGCCAATAGTAAACTGTGTAAAAGTGTAATTTTTTAAAAAGCAGCCGAGCGATGAGGGGATGAATTAGTCATGGTGGACACACACACACACACACACTCACACTCACACACACACTCTGTGCTGTAAGTGTGTATTATTGAGTCACAACATGATTCACCTGTACTTACAGTTTAAAGTGTGTTTGAAGTTTTACAGCCAGGTGTGAGCTTTAAAGGCAGAGGAAGTTTTTTAATGTCACCTGTGAAATCTTTCACCTGATTATGATCATTTAAATTTAAACGTTTGTGACCGACGCTGCCGGAGCCGAGTGCTTCCTGTCTGATACAGCCCCGGGATGCCAGGAGCCAAACCCGGCAAGAAACCCACCTCGGTAGGCTGCTGTATTCACTGTTAGACTGGACACTGCTGGTTCAGAGGTTCTGTTGCTGTATTCACTGTTAGACTGGACACTGCTGGTTCAGAGGTTCTGTTGCTGTATTCACTGTTAGACTGGACACTGCTGGTTCAGAGGTTCTGTTGCTGTATTCACTGTTAGACTGGACACTGCTGGTTCAGAGGTTCTGTTCAGTCCCGGGTCTGGCAGTGGTTCTATTGGTACCATCCACAACGTCTGACAATGTAAACAAAGTGAACAAACTGCCTGGTGGAAATGGGGTTTAGTTCCAGTGAACAGTCTTAAAGCTTCAGGATGTGGAGACATTTAAGTCGGACAGGTTCCAACTTTGTGGCAACATTTTGGGGAAAACCCTTGGCTGTTCCAGCAGGACTGTGACCTCCTGTGCACAAAGCGAGGTCCATAAAGACATCATGGTTAGACGGGCTGGGAGGAGGAACACGTTGGCCTGCAGAGATTCTGGACCCGGACCTCGCTGGCGACCTTTGGGAGGAATCAGAGCACAGACTGTGAGCCAGGCCTTCTCGTCCAACATCAGTGTCTGACCTCACAAATGCTCTTTTGGCTGAGCGGACACAAACTCCCACAGACGCTCTCCAAAAGCTGGTGGAAAGTTTCCCAGAAGAGACCCGGCTGTTGTGTCCTCAAAGGGGGTCCGACTCCACGTTACTGCCAACGGTTTGAGAACAGGAAGTCCAACAAGCTCCGACTGTGTGAGGGTCACTACAATCAGATATCATTCACAGGACTTTACTGCAGTACTGTTACTACTGATACTTCAACATGAACACAATGATACTTCTGTGTTTGTGAGACTCATCATGACAAACTCATGAAGCTCGAGTTCAAACATCCATCATGAAACAAATCCTCTGTGAAGCTGGCGAGGATGTCGAGAACGCTCTGCTGCCACGGCAATAATAATAATAAAGTTTTTGCGAATTTGAATTTTGACCTTCAGGGCCTCCGTACCTGTCCGTGTGATGTCACAGTTTACATGAACGACATCCTGAACGCGCTTATGAAGCGCCATCCTCTGTCTGCAGCCTGTAGGTGGCGCTGTCTCCACTGTGACACCCTCAGTGTTGAGTTTGTCTGATTTACTGAGACCGTCATGGATCAGAACCAACAGAACCAACAGAACCAGCAGAACCAACAGAACCAGCAGAACCAGCAGAACCAGCAGAACCAGCAGAACCAGCACACGATTCACCGTCTGAACGTCTGATTGTTGATTCTGTCTTTGAACTGTCGGCGAATCAGATTTCAGACTCATCGATCAGCTGCAACATTAAACCAGAGTGTGAGTGTGTGTGTGTGTGTGTGTGTGTGTGTGTGTGTGTGTTGTTATCAGTGCTGTGCAGCCCCCCTGATCCTGGCAGAGCTGAGTCGGTTCATGCAGGGGGTAATGTGTCCTTCTGCTCAAGTGTGTGTGTGTGTGTGTGAGTGTGTGTGTGTGTGTGAGTGTGTTTGTGTGTGTGTGTGTGTGTGTGTGAGTGTGTGTGTGTGTGTGTGTGTGTGTGTGTGTGTGTGTGTGTGTGTGTGTGCGTGTGTATGTGTGTGTGTGTTTCAGCCATGGTGCATGGATAAAACGATTAGGGAAATACAGCCATGAGGAGAGAGAACGAATGGACTTTAGAGAGGAGAGAAAGATGAAGGAGAAAAGAGGAATGAAAGGAAAGGAAACAAGGACAGAAGGGAAAGGAGAGGAAACAAAGATAAGATAGGAAAGGAAATGAAAGGAAACAATGAAGCACAAGAAAGAAAAGGAGACAATGAAACAAAGGAAATGAAGGGAAAGAAAACGAAAGGAAAGAAGGAGGGTGAAAGGAAGAGTAACAAGAAAAGGAAAGGAAACAATGAAAGAAACAAAAGGAAAGTAAAGAATGGTAGGGAAAGGAAGGGAAAAGGAAATAAAGGAAAGAAGGAGATGAAAAAGAAGGGAGAAATGAGGAAACGAGGAAAGGAAATGATGAGGAGACAGGCTTCCTGATTGGTTTATCATCATTATCTGTGGTTAATCCCAGGTGATTTCTGATTGGTGCTCGCTGCTCTTCCAGTTAACGAATAGCTGTTTGAATCTGTTAATGAAAAGGACTTCCTGTGGAGGGTTAACGCTCTCTGTTGAACTGTCGAGTCTGTAAATAATGTTCTGAAGAGACGAGCTCTGTGTGGACGAGTCAGGAGAGAACTGAAGACTGAATGTGTTTATTATTATATTATATGTGTTTATTTATTATGATGGACTTTATCAGCATGTTTGAACACTGCTTCCACCTCACATACAGAAGTCCAGTCCAGCAGAGAGCAGAGTTCACATCGCTATCTGTAACCTGTCAGCACACATCATGTCTCCTCATGAATGAAAACAGTTACATGTGCTCAACATGTGATATGTGTTCAACATGTGATATGTGTTCAACATGTGATATGTGTTCAACATGTGATATGTGTTCAACATGTGATATGTGTTTAACATGTGATATGTGTTCAACATGTGATATGTGTTTAACATGT
Source organism: Argyrosomus regius (assembly GCA_946959425.1). Classification (NCBI taxonomy): domain Eukaryota; kingdom Metazoa; phylum Chordata; class Actinopteri; family Sciaenidae; genus Argyrosomus; species Argyrosomus regius. The sequence continues at coordinate 1,194,163 of OX336891.1, read as the reverse complement.
GATATGTGTTTAACATGTGATATGTGTTCAACATGTGATATGTGTTCAACATGTGATATGTGTTTAACATGTGATATGCGTTTAACATGTGATATGCGTTTAACATGTGATATGTGTTCAACATGTGATATGTGTTCAACATGTGATATGTGTTTAACATGTGATATGTGTTCAACATGTGATATGTGTTTAACATGTGATATGTGTTCAACATGTGATATGTGTTCAACATGTGATATGCGTTTAACATGTGATATGTGTTCAACATGTGATATGTGTTTAACATGTGATATGTGTTCAACATGTGATATGTGTTTAACATGTGATATGTGTTCAACATGTGATATGTGTTTAACATGTGATATGCGTTTAACATGTGATATGCGTTTAACATGTGATATGCGTTCAACATGTGATATGTGTTTAACATGTGATATGTGTTCAACATGTGATATGTGTTCAACATGTGATATGTGTTTAACATGTGATATGTGCTTAACATGTGATATGTGTTTAACATGTGATATGTGTTTAACATGTGATATGTGTTTAACATGTGATATGTGTTTAACATGTGATATGTGTTTAACATGTGATATGTGTTCAACATGTGATATGTGTTCAACATGTGATATGTGTTCAACATGTGATATGTGTTTAACATGTGATATGCGTTTAACATGTGATATGCGTTTAACATGTGATATGCGTTTAACATGTGATATGTGTTTAACATGTGATATGTGTTTAACGTGATTTTTTAATACATCACGTCATAAACTCATAAAGATATTCTGCTGTTGTGTAAAATAAAGATAAATCTTCAGTCTTTCTGCAGTAACCAGATGATTTAATATGATGACCAGACTTCATTCATTAAACATGACACCCACCGTCATGTGACCGGCTGACACCCAATCATAAATGATGCAAAAGCTGCTTGGCTGTTGCTAGGCGGTTTAACCTGAGGACTGTTTGCAGCCGCTGAGGGAGTAAAAATCAGAAGAGATCTAAAAAATCAATTCAGATCTATAAAGAAAAACATTTTCTCTGCAGGTTTTTCAAAATAAATGTCTGACCACAAACGAATCACTGACCTCAGCAGCACCAGAGGCTCCTGAGAAATATGACTGTTGGCAGATATGGATGACTTCAATTACATTATTATCTTCCATAATTGAATATACATGAGGCCGGGTCGTTGGTTAACT
>OX336891.1:1165452-1187952 GCA_946959425.1 Argyrosomus regius | reverse complement strand
AGCGCTGATCAGGAAGTCACAGAGACTGCGTCCAGTTTTAGATGGTCTGTGGGGACGTCACGGAGACTACGTCCAGGTTTTAGACGGTCTGCGGGGACGTCACAGAGACTACGTCCAGGTTTTAGATGGTCTGCGGGGACGTCACGGAGACTACGTCCAGGTTTTAGACGGTCTGCGGGGACGTCACGGAGACTACGTCCAGGTTTTAGACGGTCTGCGGGGACGTCACGGAGACTACGTCCAGGTTTTAGACGGTCTGCGGGGACGTCACGGAGACTACGTCCAGGTTTTAGACAGTCTGCGGGGACGTCACGGAGACTACGTCCAGGTTTTAGACAGTCTGCGGGGACATCACGGAGACTACGTCCAGGTTTTAGACAGTCTGCGGGGACGTCACGTCCAGGTTTTAGAAGTCTGCGGGGACGTCACGGAGACTACGTCCAGGTTTTAGACGGGGGTCGTTTTGACGGTCTGCGGGGACGTCACGGAGACTACGTCCAGGTTTTAGACAGTCTGCGGGGACGTCACGGAGACTACGTCCAGGTTTTAGACAGTCTGCGGGGACATCACGGAGACTACGTCCAGGTTTTAGACAGTCTGCGGGGACGTCACGGAGACTACGTCCAGGTTTTAGACAGTCTGTAGACGTGATCGTTAATTATTTAAACGAACATTAAATAATTGAATCATGTCAGAATAAAATTGCACAAAACAAATATTTTGATCTAAAAGTCTCTCGACTCTAAAACATCAGCAGAATAAAAATCAGCTGACTGAAGAAAACGATGTGTGTGTGTGTGTGTGTGTGTGTGTGTGTAGCAGCAGAAACAAGGAACCTCATGACTCATCGCTTTTCTACCGTTTATGATTAACGGTTAATTTGGGAGAGTGGCTGCATGTGTGTGTGTGTGTGTGTGTGTGTGTGAGACACCTGTAGATGCTGACTGGGCAGCTGGTTAACTGGCAGCACAGTCTGAGTCAGCACACACACACCACCCCCACACACACACACACACACACACACACACACACACACACACTGAGCTGTAATCAAATCAAAGCTTTAATCTTTAACGAAGCTCGTTTGTCTCTGCAGCAGCTCATCATGTTAACGAGCCTCAGGTCCAGACACAAACTAGTGTTTAGCTCCGCCCACCTCGTACAGAAACACTGGACTGATTGGTCGTGATGTCACAATGATTGACAGGTGCTGGGAATTAACTGATGGAGGGAGCGTTAACGAGACAGTGATGAAAACTTGACAGACTTAATTGGTGCAATTTGTTGCCTGTTTAGTTGGTCAGAGGTCGACTACAGAATCACATCAGATCATTTGTGTTGTGGAGAAATTGCTGAAGTCAAAGGTCAATGGTGAGGTCAGGAAGAAAGTGTTCAGGAGCCTCTGATGTCTTATGCTGTAATATTTATTGACACTTGATCAAGGAGAATTAGAGACACTCTCATAGTTCATCAGAAGTGTCTGAGTCGGTCTCACATTCTGCCCAACTCATGCTGGTGGATAGACTTTAAACCTCAAGATAACACCACAAATACTATACGCCCAGAATGAGACACAGAGAATGTTTTTACCCATGCAGGTGTTATTGTCAGCATATTCTAGTCTGGAGACACAGATGTCTGTTTACGTCAACAGCAAGCTATCTATTATGTCTAAGCAGGCAGCAAGAGTCTCTTCGACCCTGGCCACCACAGTGTTGAGATACACTGGCACCTACTGCTCCCAGTCAAAGCCAAACAATTAGTACTGCCGAGGACCTCAAGGCCCACACGTGACCTCGTGTAACCTCAGGATAGAAAATTCCAGAACAATTTGTTACTAATAAAAGTCTGCATTAAAAATAATGCTGCTCACTGCTGGTTCTGAAACTGACCCTGACATCAGTGAAGTTGTATTTTTATTTTACCTTCATTTGTTATTTATATTTTCTATTTGAATCTGCAAAATAACCAACTGTGAAATGGATGTAGTAAAAGTCAAAATACCAAAGAAGAAGAAGAGGAAGAACCGGCGACAGAAGCAGGGCTGGACTGGGATGATCAGTCAAGTCTGCACAGTCTTCATACGTTCACGACACATCATCATATTTTCTGTTTACGATATCGGAGAAACTGATTTAACAAGTCTGATTTATTTTTGTTTCTAAAAGCTGATCTTTAAAATCGTCAGTTTGTCTGAATTCACAAGCTCCTTCTCTGTCTCTCCACCCACCTGTCTGTCTCTCCACCCACCTGTCTGTCTCTCCACCCACCTGTCTGTCTGTGACTGCCTGTCTGTCTCTGGTGTTTTAATCAAGTGTACTTCCTGATAATGAAAAGCTGTGATAACGGCTCTTTTGTCGCTGCTGCTGATAAGCCCTGCAAAGCCTGGATCATTGTTCTCCATTAATTAGTCTGTACCCTTGCCAGCTTTTGATGGCTGATGGCGACACAGCAGGAGACCGAACTTAAAGTTACCTTACAAACGAGCAGAGAGCGTCTGATGTGTGTGTGTGTGAGGCGTGTGTGTGTGTGTGTGTGAGGCGTGTGTGTGTGTGAGGCGCTGTGTGTGTGTGTGTGAGGTGTGTGTGTGTGTGTGTGTGGGCGTGTGTGTGTGAGGCGTGTGTGTGTGTGAGGCGATGTGTGTGTGTGTGTGTGAGGCGTGTGTGTGAGGCGTGTGTGTGTGTGAGGCGTGTGTGTGTGTGAGGCGATGTGTGTGTGTGAGGTGTGTGTGAGGAGTGTGTGTGTGTGAGGCGTGTGTGTGTGTGAGGCGTGTGTGTGTGTGAGGAGGTGTGTGTGTGTGAGGCGTGTGTGTGTGTCTGAGGCGTGTGTGTGTGTGAGGAGTGTGTGTGTGTGAGGTGATGTGTGTGTGAGGCGTGTGTGTGTGTGTCTGAGGCGTGTGTGTGTGTGAGGCGTGTGTGAGGCGTCAGCACCATCCAAACTCTGAACACACATTTTAACATTTTAACGGATTTCTGTCACTTTTTCACGTTGTTTCTGAAACTCTTACATTTTATATAATATTTAATATTTGAAGGTAAATTCAACCAGACTGACAAACAAGTAAAAACACAATGAAGTCCAACTTTTCCATTACACTTTAGTGAAATCACACAAATATACAAACTCAGCAGAAGGCAATGGCAATGGTATAAAAACTGACACAGGCTATTACATGAAGAAGATTCATCATCATCGTCATAATCATCATTACATTTTAACTCAGCAAAAATTAAAAAAATAAAAACAAGGCAATGGCAAATGGTATCAAAAAATGGGCCCTGACTACATCCTGGAAAGCACTGCATCAAGGCGATGTGTGTTCCTGCGTCTGCAGTGAAAACTACAGTTTTTCCAGGCAGAGTGACGAGCGGCGGCGCCGTGGTGCAGCGGGAGGCGGATCACGACGTTTCATTGGTGGAGGATCTGAGCGCTGTGATGTCATATCAGAAATTTGAACGAGTCGATAATAAACAGGAGGGTGAAGACGAGCAGAGGCAATAAAGAGCCGGTGGATCCCTGCAGGACGAGGTCGGTTGGTTTGTATGGATGTTTTGTTCACTCCCTGAATGCAGATCTGCCAACATTCAATGCGATCTACGGCAGGACGTCTGTGGTGAAGATCGTAAACAATCACCGGTGCGGTGGATCAGAGAAACATTTGTGCATTTGGAAAAACATCTACAGGTCTTTGGGTCTCTATTCGATTCTTAGTATTTGAGAAGGGCCAGTCCAAATTACATCAATCTCAGCTTGGGTTTGGATCTAAACCGACTCTCCTGAACGATCAACCCAGATTATTCTTGGGTCTGATCGGACTGTCGGGTTCTGGGAGGTTTCTAACAGGTCAGTTTCGGATCGGGTCCAAAACCAAAAGATAAACTGGAGGCTTGAGGAACCTGAAGGATCTCTCGACTCTTTATGGACCGGTTTGTTAAATATTCACTCTACATGACATCAGTTTGTGACATCACAGCGTACTCATCATATGTTTACAATGCGCCATGAAGCCTCGTGATCCGACACCTGAAGCGCCGCCTGAATGAACAATCCCATCCTGAACTAAGACACAAGATCCAGTGTGAGCGGTGCTTCTCAACCGGAGCCTCAGAGACCCGAAGAGGACCAAACAGGAAACAACTCGGCGAGATCCGGGAGTCTGTCGGCATTGAATTTGAAATCCAAGACTTTGTTCAGAAAAGTGCTTACAGATAAAGTTAATTTGAACGTGGTGGATCCTGATCCAGCAGCAGCTGAGAAGCACCGACTCAGAATAAAAATAATTATAATCGTAGTAATAATAATCATATTATGGTACAATAAAGACATCCGACTCCCCGTTCAAGCTCAATGGGGAGTCTAGTGATTTGCTGTTGCTATGGTACAATGAAGCCCGCTGGGATTGGCTGTTGGCTCAACTCATCTGTCAGACAACCAACCGTCTGCTCGGAGTCTGCAGGGGTGGGAGGGGCTTAATGGGGGTAGGAACAATGGATTTTCAATGGGAGAGATCGGGGAAACTGATTTTCAACAGGGGAGCACTGTCACCTACTTACACTGACTCCCATTGATTATAAATGGCTGTTGTACAGATTTAATCTCCCATTGGTATGATTTTTTTTTTTTGATTTTCCAGAAAGTCAATGGGAGATTTTCAATGGGGAAACACTGACCTGCATCTGAAATGCCCATTTATGATAAAAGATAGTTGTATAACTCATATTTATGCAACTCCCAATGATTTCAAATGGAACATTCCTGATATCCTCTAATATATTTTGATATTTGCCAGGATCACATAAAATCAACTTCCATTTATTTTCAATGGAAAATTACAAAACAAAAAAATCAGTTTTGTACCAAAAAGAAGTTTCCCATTGGTATAACATGGATATTTTCTAAGATTGATTGATTTCCAGTTTCCAGCCTCTGAACCTAGAAGTTGAGCTAACATTGATTTCAATGGGAGATTCCTAAAGAGTTTACCAAAATCCAGATTAACATCCATTGATAATCCACTGACTGCTACGATCAAATAAATTTAACTTCCATTTATTTCAAATGGGGAATTAGAAGAATTCCATTTCATACCAATAACAGATTAACTCAGATTAGCCCCATTGATGTTCAATGGAAAACCCTGTTTCCCTGCTGTTTTCTGTCCCTGCTCCCGTCTCTGCTCATGAACTCCAGGAAACATCGTCTGGATTTAAAGTCGGAAGAGTCGAAAGATTCGAACGACTCCTCCGACTGTTCGCTGTGTGAGCGAGGCGAGTCCGATTCTGATCAATCAAATCGATCGAATCCGTCCGCCTCGATTATTGGACAAACAGGACAGGATGGGAAACGACCAACCAGAACCTCGACTCCAGTCTTCCATCACTCCCCCTTTAAACTAAAGATTACAGCTCCACTTCTGATTGGTCGACAGACTTTTAAACCGATCACTGATGAAGTCTGAAGGTTTAAACACAAACACGCTTTCACACAGTCGGTGGTCGTTTCCCAGCCTGAACACGGATGTTTTATTACACGTGATGTGTGTTCAAATGTGTGTGTGTGTGTGTGTGTGTGCTCGACACTGAGCTCCTCGTTCTCTTTAACGCTGTACAAACTAATAAAATCGTGTACATCCTCCCTCAATAAATAAAACTCAGAAAAATAAATTAAAAGAAAAAAAGAAATCAGAAAATAATAAATATCTCACCGCCAGAGAACGCGTGCGCGTGTGTGTGTGTGTGTGTGTGTGTGTGTGTGTGTGTGTGCGTGTGTGCGTGTGTGTGTGTGTGTAGACACGGCAGCTAAAACGAGGTATCAATCCAATCCCAGTTTGTTTTGTTCGCTGTTCCAGGAATTAGACCCGGCCCTCTCCAGTCTCTGTTACCTACTCCCAGCTGTGTCTGTGTGTGTGTGTGTGTGTTCAGACGATGGATATGATGTTGAAATGTGTGTGTGTGTGTGTGTGTGTGTAGAGACAACACTGAAACAAACACACACACACACGAGCCACTTGCAGTGAAAAACCATCCGAACATCTATTTGACCGGCCGAATTTAAACTGGATGACAAAGGTTTCTATTTCGTCTCGTCGTCTTTTTCATGGTACTGAAGTTCTGTTAGTCCAGATCATAAAGCTACAAAAAGAATGATGACGGAGGATTAGAGCCGATCTGCTACCCGATGGTTTGTAAGTTGAAGAAGAACAAACCAAAGGAAGTTCAACGATTTAAAACCACCAGCTGTCTGATCAGACATTTTGTTTGAGCTCGTCTCTAAAGAGGATTTTCCTTCTATGATCCTGACAGACTCAAATCATGATCTGTCCGTCAGCTGTGCTGAGCACGGACGATCATCAGGAGGCACGACACGAAGAAAAGCCTCGACAGCATCATCAGATAAATGTGAGCGTACAAACAAACCAGAGCTGTGATCAGTAGATATTTACAGGTGTGCTCACACCTTCACCTTCCTCAGTTTGTATCTTTTCTTTCTGTGATGAATTTTATTAAACGTGAACCGGTTCTGGACGGATCCGGTCCTGAACAGTCAGGACCAGGCTGGATCTATTTTCTCTCCCTGCACTGTGCTTCCTCCTCCCTCCTCTCAGAGACCTTTCCTTCCTCAGCTGGTTTGATGGATGACGTTGCCTCCGTCTGATCAGTATTCTCCCTCTCTCCTGCTCTCAGTATTCCAGCAGAGTCTCCTCCTCCTCCTCCTCCTCCTCCTCTTCAGCATGCAAACAGGATCTGACCTCCTCTTTCATCCTGATTCTACTCTAACGTTTGCAGAGTACGACGCTTCCCTCTCTTCTTCACCTCTCTTGCATGATAGACCCTCCTCCTCCTCTTTCTTCCTCCTCTCTGCAACTGAATAGTAATCCCTCCTCTTCCTCACTTCTCAGCATGCGGCGGGCGTCTCCTCCTCCTCCTCCTCCTCCTCCTCCTACTACATCGCCTATGCATCATCCCTCCTTTACATCCTCCTCTTGGGATTCGCTCGTTTCTCTAAACTCGTCTCATCTCGTCGACGACAACAACGAGGTGAATCCTGATCCAAACCACGGCGAGGACGCAATCAAAGACGACTCGAGCGATGACTTTGAGTTTAAAGGGCACGCGGAGATTCAGATTTATGCACAAAATAAAAAAAATAAAGATTTGATCAGAGAATTCAAAAACGTCGAAGATACCGATCGACCGATTTTCACGGAGCGACTGTAAAAAAAAAGAAAAGGTTTTTAATTGAGCTGCAGATACGATCAGTGATTTAACGGTTGAGTTTCCACTGCAGCAGCCGGCGCATAACACACACACACACACACACACACACACACACACACAGGTCGGATGAACAGTGGTGTTGTATGGTAGTGGCTTCCCTCCCTGTTCTATAATTAATCATCTAAAAGGCAGTCTTTTATCAGGACCTATCCTCCTCTTCCTCCTCCTCTTCCTCCTCCTCTTCCTCCTCCTCTTCCTCACTCGGGTCCTTTTGGCCCCAAAGATTCAAACGACAGTTAAACAACAGCAAGAAAAAACAAAAAGGTGCTTTGTAGCTTTATGGCATCACGGAGAGCCAAAAGAGAGACGCTTCGTCTGCGGCAGAACATTTTCACACATGAACTAAAGATGGATTTCTACGGAGGCCCACGAGGTCATAAAGGGAAGAAACTATAAAAATAAATAACTGATGTGGAACACAGATGATTTTTAACATGTACGCGTCAAATAAAGTTCATTTGCAGCAGAGCTCGGATCAATTTTCAAATTTAAAATGAAGAGAAGTCTGGAGGGAAATGAAGCCGCATGGAGAACGGACCAAACGTCTCAGAGACGAGCTCGGTGGAGTTTTGTGTTTTTAAAAGGTTGATTATCATCGATGAACGAATGCTGGACTAAAATGGACCTCTGAATAGTTTCTATGATTCAGAGTGAAAATGTTCTGCCACAGAGAACTGGAGGTTTACGGGGGATGAGGGGTGCAGCTTGGCCATCGTTCACACAGAGAACTGAGAGTGCTTCACACCGGGTTCAGGTATTTGAGCTACAGTTGGTTCTTTGCATTTGATTCTCGTACACCGCCCAGGTGGACGGAGGTGCACGTCCTCCGTCTGCACCTGAAGCATCAGATGATTGAGTTTAGCCTGAGCGTGCGGTGTGAAACATCCTCATTCTTCTTCAGGACGTACAAAAGTTTCATCAAAACAACATCCAAAGCTACACATGCAACAATTTAACCCCTCCGAGCACCGCCCAAACCTCCGGACCGGACCGACCCTCCATCCGATCCGATCTGTTCAAACAAACAAACATCAGTTTGCTGAGGTTCAGTTCAGTGCGGCTCCTTCAGACCCGTTCAGTCCGGTTAAATCCAGCTTGATCCGGTTTAGTCCGGTCTGGTCGGATGGTGTGATGATGACGGGTCGGTCGGTCGGTCTCGGTCTGATCCGGTCTCTTGGCTCTCCTCTTCCTCCAGACTCTGATGTAGCATAATGTTCAGCTTTGTACAAGTTCAGCTCCTTAAAATCCAAACGGGTCGATCCACAAAGTTCTTATTACATGTTAACATTTCAATATTTCTTTTTTTTTCCTTCTTTTTGTTTCTTTTTTTCTTTTATACTTTATCATCATCATTATTATTATTAGCTTTCTTTTTTGTTGTTGTTTACAATTATGGCCACAAGTCTTAAAAGTTCTTGAGTCTGGTCCGGCTAAAACTCCATTCCAGGTTGTTTTTGATCCGGGTTTGGTCCAAGTCCGGTCCAGTTCTGACATGATCCGGTCCGGTCTTTACATGGCACTGGGCTTGTAGCTCTGCACAGTATTTCCCCCTGGGCACGGTTAGCATGGCGCTGTAAAGCATGGCTGTATGTGGGTGTATGTGCAAGGTCCGACAGTAAAGCGATCTGCACCAACCAGCGTCAAAGTCTACCAACTGGTGCTGAATCCAGAACCCCATTTTCCATGTCTGGTTCTGGTCCTGAAAGATGCCGGTCAGTCCGAGTCAACCTGCTGTTTTACAGACCTTGCCGTGTGCCTGTGCTGGAATGTATTCAAAACGTAATTCTGGATTCATTTCTGTTGAATTATTCACGATTCTGGCGAATTCCACAGTCTTGATTGGTCGGGCAGTACATTACTAAAGAGTCTTCCTGGCCAATAGGAGGCCAGAGGCCAGCATGACTGACCAATGACGGAGTGGGTTGATGGGAAGGGAGGGAGTGGGATGAAAGAGGAAACAAGTAAAGATGGAAAGGAAGGGGGCGATAGAGAAGGAGACGAAATGAGTAAGTAGGAGGTGAGGATGGAAGGGAAGGAAAAGGAGATGGTGGGAGGAGACAGGTTTATGGACACAGGTACTGGTCGGTCAGTAGGCATCGGGCTCAGTGTGCTGTGGTAGAGTGATTGTCCAGAGAAAAAACATTGAGTGGTTAATTAAAACAGCAACTTAGAAACGTCTAGATCCTGACGAGGCTCAGCTGAACAGTCCAAGGTCAAGTCAAGTCTTTATTTCCTCAAAGTCAATGATGACTTCAACCTGGAGTCATCGGTTTATTCGCTTCCTTCTTCTTCGTTAAAGCTTGGAACAACGTCAGTCCTTCACGAACAAGTTCAAGATCTGACTTTGATGCTTCCTTTCTTAAAGCTTGACCTGAACATCTAACAGTGAATCCGGATCCTTCCATACGAGACTGAGGATTCAAGGTAAAGACATCAGCAAAGGTCGGAAAGCCATGACTTGAGTTTTTGATGTTTAGCTCGGATTTGTCCAGACAATGAGGTTCTTATAGTAAGGTCAAGTTTGTTGTGATTTCACTGTGACCTTCTAACCAACATCTTAGTTTCTTGATCCTTCGGACCAGAACAAGTCCGTAGCTTTGACGGAAACTTGATTTGACCTTTTGCTCTTCAACCCAGCATCTAGACAGTTCCAAACCAGGCTGTGAATCCTGAAGTCAGGTCGATTAGTCCACATCCATCGTTTGGTGAAACCTGATTCAGTCTTTAGCCTAGTTTCCACAGCCACGACCCCTTGTTTTGGGTTAGGGTTACACCTGCACTGAATTTAAATCCAAATCCAAACCGACAGATGCATCGAGAAGGTTTCGACTCGTTCCACGATGAAGTCACGTTATAAATGTATCCAAATCGGTTTGGAAACTGATTTTCAGCCCCAAAACCCACCAAATGGAGGTAGTTGGGGTCCCAGCCAGCCAGTTAATGAGTCTTCAGATCAATCAATCAATCAAGTGACAAATAAATTGCTGATGGATTGATTGCTAAAGGGCCGGAGCTGTGGCTGTCACTTCGGTCCAGCACTGAGCAGATCAGCTGACTGTTCAAACAGTTCAGAAAAACAAAGCACCCTCACATCCCCCTCCCCCATTCTTCTTCCCCATCCATCCCCCCATCCATCCATCCATCAGTCCATCAGTCCATCGGTCCATCAGTTCATTCGTCCTTCCCCTCCTCTCAGCTGCTTCCAGACATCAGGTTGATGGCTTGCTCCAGTTTGTGCCTCAGTTTGTGTTTGCGACAGTATCCGTCCCGATCCAACGCCGTCAGGATCTGCAGAGACAGAAGAAATTAGATCAGTACCTACAACAGTTTGTCCTTTATACAATATGAAACTTTCAGCTTGCTTCATCAGATAAAAAAATTAAAGGTCGTCCTGCAACATGAAAATTGAATCATCCGTTGGGAAACAGGAATGCGCCCTGCAGCTTTTATTGCAGTCTGCCCATCAGATCAGTGGTTCCATGGATCCAACACAATAAAGATTGGATGGATTGACATTCATGGTCCCTAATGGATGAATCCTCATGACTTTAGTGATTCCTGGACTTTTTGTTCAATGGCACCATGAAGTTGACTGTTTTGTCTCAATGATGAAGCGGGTATGAGAGTCAATACCTCCAAGTCTGAGGCCGTCGTACAACGGACAGCCAAGTAAACTCAAGTAAAGTTCAAAGATCCCACAGTGTCATCTGTGAACGAAGGTGAGATCGACATCGGATTCGGACTATGATGGTGAAGGAGCTGAACCTGAAGGCAAGGCTCTGGATTTGATGGCATATACCAACCTTCACTCATGAGGTTTGGGTAGTGACCAAAAGAATGACATCATGCATACAACGGGCACTGTTAGAGACTGGATGAGGAGCTCAGACAAACTGCTGGCACTTTGTGTTGAGATGGTTTGGACACTGCAGTGGAGTTTTTTCCAGGAAACCACCAGGCAGACTCAGAATACACGAGAGGGATTACATATCCCATCTGGCCTGGGAATGCCTCCGGACCCCGCAGGAGGAAGATGTTGCTCGGGAAAAGGACTTCCGGGCTTCTTTACTTAGTCGTCAAAGTGGTGGAAAATGGATGTCTTGGCAACTGTCGGATGGATTTTGTACAGACATTTATGTCCCAACAGGATGAGATGAAATAACTTCATGTTTTATTCAGCACCATCATCGGGCCATGATTTCAATTTGTCCGATATTAGTGAAGCTGTTCACTCTAAGTCTTTGATCCATTGGGAACCATAAATGTCGCCATCAGAGTTCATGGAAATCTGACCAATGGTTGAAAAGATATCTTGGACTGGTGAAGTGATGCAGTCACTACCAGTATACAAACTACAGACCATGGACACAGGGACACAGTCACTGGTTACCCTCTGCCAATGTAGCGTCAGGATCTCTCTGCCAATGGCAGATCTCGAGACTGACAGCACAGCTACTATCTAAAAAGTCAAGCTGAGATGAAACCCCGCCCCCTCACCTCTTCCTTGTATTTGTTGATGTAGAAGTAGAGCTCACTGAGTGCGCTCAGTGTGTTGAACTCGTTGCCGTGCAGACGAGACTGTTCCACCAGGTAGGCGTCCATGTCCTGATCACTGATGCTCGGCATCTTGGCAATATCCCTGTAGTACCTGCACACACACACACACACACAGCTGGTGTGTTAACCTCAAACTCTGCTAATTGCATGAACAAACTAATGTGTTGCTTTAAGGTTAATTTACCCAGATAATTACCCTAAGTACTAAATGTGCAATTTTTTAACTACTGCCCGAGCAGGCCATTGCCTTTTAGCCGTCAACAGTAATTAATATGATTTATATGGTATTATATTACAGTGTGCTGTTAATTCTGTTATTGATGAGATTATTTGAAACACAACGAGTCTCTGATGACTTTCTAATGATTTAGTTTTATTTTAACGAGCAGTTAGTTTCACCCAGGTCATGTAGTTTGGTTAGCATGTTAGCTACATTTCAGCTGAGGTGAGGTGAGGTGTATTTCTTGTGATCTCACCTCTCCACCCAGCTCTTGTAGTTGGGGATGTCTTTAGCGTAGAGCAGCTTGTTGGACGGAGAGTCTTTGCCGAGCCTGTGTTCTGACGTCGAGCACGAGTCCATGAAGGTCTGAGCGACGACGGACAGGCAGGCGTCGGTGATGCTGCTCTTGTGGATGTCGAACACAAACTGAGGATTCTTAATGACGTTCACCCAGAACCTGAGAGGAAGGCTGCAGACACAGACAGGAAACAGGAAACGCGTCTTTAAACTTGCTTCCGTCTCATGAGAAAAGACTTCGCTGTCGCTTCAGTTTCTCACCAGTTGCTCTTCCAGGTGTGTCGCACATCCGGGTCGCTGATCTGTCGTTTGTCGGCCTGTTCGTCCAGGAAGTCGAACATGTATTTGATAGCCAATGGGAGAGCAGAGCCTCGGTGGGCGGTGCTAAACACGGTCTCAAACAGGTCGTCCACAAACTTTTGCAGTGTGCCCTAGTGGACGGAGGACCAAAGCATGATATTAAATATGTTCAGTTCAAAGACGATAAATATTCGACTAACAAACAAAACTTGGTTCGACGTTCAGACGTTCATGTTCCTTCAGGATTAATTGTAAAAGTATAAAATAATTTATTAATTGTAATAAATTTGACTTGTTTAATGACGCCTTCCTCTTTTTCTCGAGAGTTAAGAGTCAACCAGTCGCAGGAGATGCCCGTCCACCATGAGCCCGGTTCTGCTTGAGGTTTCTGCCTCTTAAACGAAGATTTTCTTTCTTACTTTTGCTCCTGGCAGGCACGGACATGTCTCTGTAAATAATATTATAAAGAGTACGATCTATCCTGCTCTGTATGAACAACAACAAGGTCGTCCAGGTCAGAGTAACACTGAAGGTTCTCACAGTCAACTGGACCTGCTTAGTTCATTGAAGACGTTTTGTCTCTCAGTCCCAAATATTTGTCTCTGTGGGGATAACACACACCTCCATCCAGTGGGCTGCTGAGGTTGCCGGAGGGAAGGTGTGGATGGGGATCGTTAAGGACACCTGTGGGTCGTTAAGGACACCTGTGGGTCGTTAAGGACACCTGTGGGTCGTTAAGGACACCTGTGGGTCGTCATGTGGGTCGTCATGTGGGTCGTCAGCGTCCCTTGGCCTTGAGGTATCGGTTGAACTCCTCAGGTCAGGACTTGACCAACACCTCAAGAGACCCCACAGAGGTATTTACCTCTGTGGGGTCTCCTCACCTGTCGGGACTGAAGAAGCCTCTTTGATGAGAGACAAAACGTCTTAAGATAACTTCTGTTATTCTGTTTGGAGCAGTATAAATAAATCTGAACTGAATAAAGAGGACAGACAGGAGACAGGAAATGAAGTGAGCGTTGTTGTTGTGTTACCTTGGTAGCCAGCAGTCTGGTCAGGTAGATCTCAGAAACCATCTTACTGCCTCGGTCTCCTTCTCTCTGATCACTGTGCTCGTGGTTCTTCACCAGGTGCCAAAGTTTAGTACCTGAAAACAGACAACACATGTACTGCACAGTCCACTACACACAGTACACACAGTACACACAGTATACTAATACTGCTGCTGATGCTGCAGTACCTGTCTCCTGGTCCGGTGTGATCATTGGAGCTCTGGATCTCAGACTGTCAGGACTGCTGGACGTTCGAAGTAACGACTCTGAAGACACAAAGAGGGAAAAGTTACTTTGTGTGATTAGTTACCAGCTGATGATGAGTGTGTGTGTGTGTGTGTGCTGTACCGTATCTGCTCAGTGATCTGGTGAACGTGAAGGAGTTGGCGATGTTGTATGCAGAAACCTGCTTTTGGACCAGCGCCACCAGCGAGCCGTCGGTTACCTAGCAACAAACAGCAACACATCAGTCAATGAGTTAATCAGCCAATCGCTCCATCAATCAGCTGACTAATTATCCGTTCAGTCAGCTGACTCAGTCGATTCTTATCTGGACGGACTCCACGTGTCACCACGAGAACTGATAAAGAACCAGAACTGAGACTGAAGCTGCTCGACCCAACAAGAAGCTTTAAATCTGCATTAAAGTACAGGGCCAGGACCAGGACCAGGATCAGGATCAGGACCAGGACCAGGACCAGGACCAGCTTGCTTGTTAGCTGTACCTGGTAATGTGCCAGAGTGTTGAGTCTCTTCCAGTCGCTCTCGATCTTGGTGGTCACGTCTTCGTCCTGCAGGATGATCCTGGTCAGTCGGCCCTGACGCCACTCTGCCCAAACAAACACATACATGCAGTTAGCGTGTTTCACTGAGGAGCAGACTGATGACATCATGTGTGTGTGATGTGATGTGATGTGATGTGATGATGTAATCACTCACCGAGGTCCATGTCGTCGGCCTGAGGTCTCTGAGAGAACGGGATGCCTTTGTAGACGGCGTCCAGCAGTTTGTCTTTGACCTGAGTCACCGTGTCACAGTTCAACACCTTCACTGGAACCTCTGTCCCCGCCTCGCCCTCCGGTGGGATACACATCAGAGTCTGACAGACAGACAGGTGGAGAGAGACAGACAGACAGACAGACAGACAGACAGGTGGAGAGAGACAGACAGGTGGAGAGAGACAGACAGACAGACAGACAGACAGACAGACAGACAGACAGACAGACAGACAGACAGGTGGAGAGAGAGAAAGTGAATCATTTTGCTTTTTAGACATGTTTCGGTGTGTTTGGTGTGTGTGTGTGTGTGTGTGTGTGTGTGTGTGTGTGTGTGTGTGTGTGTGTGTGTGTGTTTTGGTGTGTGCGTGTGTGTGTGTGTGCGTGTGTGTGTGTGCGTGTGTGTGTGTGTGTTTTGTGTGTGTGTGTGTGTGTGTGTGTGTGTGTGTGTGTGTGTGTGTGTGTGTGTGTGTGTGTGTGTGTGTGTGTGCGTGTGTGTGTTTTGGTGTGTGCGTGTGTGTGTGTGTGTTTTGGTGTGTGTGCGTGTGTGTGTGTGTGTGTGTGTGTTACCAGCTGTTTGTAGTCGATCTGCTGTCTGATGAGTTTGTCTTCGCTCAGAGAGTAACGAGCTTCTCCGGTGATGGCGTCGATCGGACCTTTCTCCATCTGCTGCTTTATGGCACAGTACAGCATGAAGAGAGGCTCGCCGGCACACTCCTGACAGACAGACAGACAGGCAGACAGACAGACAGGCAGACAGACAGACAGACATGCAGACAGACAGACAGACAGACAGGTTCATTATGTCTGTTTAAGCCTGAAAACTCATCAGCGGGATTTAACCAATCCCCTTCAGTTCCTATGAATAAATTAACTGCAGCTCTGATCTGATTGGTCACAGTCAGACTGAAGAGCTTAACGAGATCAATTAGGGAGACGAGGAGGGAGAGGAGGGAAGGAGAGAGGGGAGGAGGAGAGGAGGGAAGGAGAGAGGAGGTTACCTTGAGGAATCGATGCAGCAGGAAGGTGAACCAGTTGGTCAGCATCTTCTCAGCTACAGACTCGGTCCTGAACACACAGAGGTCAGAGGTCAGAGGTCAGGTCTGTTTGATCCTCTTCTTCTCAACATGACGACACATTTTAGATTCCTCTGATGAACTCGACCATCTCGACTGTCACTGTGTGTTTACAGCTCGGCCTGGTCCAGTTAGAGGACAGGAAACAGAACCGAGGACGGCCAGAGCTTTGATGCTAACGTAGATACAGCTAAAGGTTGTGTAAAGGTTGTGTAAAGGTTGTGTAAAGGTTCGGACCTCCTCAGCAGCAGTTTGGGATGGTTTCGGTTCTCCAGGTTCTTCTCGATCAGGTCGGCCAGCAGCTGTTTTAACACCACTGTAGCATATTCCATACGACCCTGAAGACAAAGATGGAGTCAGTAATGTTCACTCAGTCATTAGCGTGTTCACAGTAACACGTGTGTCGTCTCAGGTGTGTCATGGTCACCTGCAGAGCGGCCATCAGCAGCGAGGCGACGTTCCCGCGGTCCCTCATGGAGAACGACCTCTGAGCCTCCAGAGTGTGGATGAAGGTCAACAGGAACATCTTGTTGTTAAGCAACTGACTGAACAGACGCAGAGCTTTCTCCACGTTAGCCGGAGACTGAAGCACACGCACACACACACACACACACACACACACACACACACCTGATGGTTAGAGTCAGAGAACCCGGTTCACACTGGACTGGCACTTTGTACGAAGTCTGTTCCTGTTTCTCTCAAAGTTACTTCAGACTTCTGATACTCATCCTGCACTCAAATACTAACACTAATTTTACAGATGTAGCCTACTGTTGCTAACTGAATCTGTCGTTAGCAGCAACAGAACCGGGCTCAGCAGCCGGACCGGACCGGGTTGGAGCACAGCCTCTGAGACCAACAGGGGTGATTTACAGACTTTATGATGGAAACATTGATCAGTAGTGAAGCGCTAACTGTGGATGCAAGAAAAGCTGCTCACTGCTGGTCCAGAGGTTCTGTTCGGTCCGGCCGTGTTCACTGGAAGGTAGACCCTGATGCTAGCTCATAGCGCTAGCTGCTATGCGTACTGTAAACGGCAATCAACATCCACGACAAGTCCACAAGGAAACACTTAAAATGGGGGAATAAACAGAGCTCTACTTCCTGTTCACTTCACCGTGTTTAGCTTCAGTTCATTAATCTCTCTGTATGAATAAAGACTGTTATGAGAGCTCAATAAATCTAAGCAGAGATTCAGACACAGGAAGTTTCCTCGTGTGTTTCATGGAAGTCCTCGCAGACTGATCTACTTCCACACCTCGTTATCAGGATGTGAAGAAGTCTAATTGATGTGTGGAGAACAGAGGCTCAGCGGCTCACGGCTTCCTGCTGGCTTTGTTTAATTAAAGATGACTGTGGAGGGTCGCTTCACACTTTAACACACACACACACACACACACACACACACACACTGTTTGTTCTGTGGATGATGAAGGAGTGTGTGTGTGTGTGTGTGTGTGTGTGTGTGTGTTGTACGTACGTCGAGCTCTTTGAGGACGGGGTGTTCTTCGATCCCAGGAAACATGACTCTCATGGTGTACGTTCGGTACTCCAGGAAGGGGATCTTCACTCCATCCATGTCGTTGGTGAGTTCCTGGATGTCGGTCTGCAGCTCAGCGAAGGCTGCGTGGAGGAGAGGTCAGAGGTCAGAGGTCAGTGTGTTAGAGTCTTTACAGGAAGTCACCACATCGTCCTCACTCTAATGGACGTACCCTCCTTGCACTCGAGCGCCACCCGGCTCTCCAGGTTGTCCATCTGCAGCTGGAGGCGTTTCAGCGTCCGGTCGGCGTCGCGAGTCTTCCTCTTGTAGGCGATCAGCACGGCGATGATCGCGATGAGCAGCACTCCTCCGCCCGCGCCGATACCAATGATGGCGGGCAGCGTCAGGGCGCTGTCGGAGTAGATATGGAGCGTACCCGGGGAGTACTCCAGACCGCCAACGAGGATCTACAGACGGAGAGACGACAGTGTTACATTGACTATCACGAAAACACGTCAGTCATGTGACTTCAGTGTTTGAATGGACTGCAGAGGCGACCTGTAGTCGATGGTTCTGGATCTGGTTCTACCTGTAGAGGCGGGTGGTCCACGTCTGGTCTGCAGACTCTTCTATCATATTTATATTAATGATGTCTGAATGTTTTATTAACGAGATTCATAAACATCGATCATGAAACAGATGTATGAATAAATGATGAAGTGATGAGAGACGGAGAGGAAGAACCAACACGGTCTGAACTGATCAATAATCAATATGTTTAATAATTCATCAATAGTTTAGTGTGTGTGTGTGTGTGTGTGTGTCACCCTCTGATCTGTGACATCAGACCAATTACCCATGACTCCCCGCTGCTGTACTTAATGCCTGTCACCTTTATAAAGACCTCGTTTCTTCTTCTCAAACATTCAAACTTTAATATTTAAAAACAAAATGTCACATGTTTACTGTATGACATCATAAAATGATGTTATGTCATCAGTCAGTGTGATCCGCTCTGATCGTGCACAGCGTGCTGCAGTCACAGAAGCAAACAAACGAAGAGGATCAACGCTAACGTTAGATTAACGTTAGATTAACGTTAGCGTAACGTTAGAGTAACGTTAGATTGTGTCTGTCAGTGAGCAGAAACGTGGTGAAACATGGTAAATACTGTAGATGAAGACAGATCAGAGCGCCTGTTCAATGTTTCATTTCAAATCATTCCCAAAGTTCCCGACCAGACCCGACCCGACCCGTAGTGTTTGTAAGGACGACTGGGCAGGTCGTGGTGACTTGGTGACGTATAAATTCATCGATTATTCCTTTGTAAAGTTTCCAAAGAAGTTATGAAGTCATGTCATGTCACATGATCATCAGTAAACGGACAGAGGGAGGCTGCTTTCCCAGGAAGTGAGCCGCAAAGTTTGTATGGAGGACTGAGTGGGTCACGGAGACTTTTTGCTTGAAATGAATCAATATTTTACTCAAAAGTTGCCAAAAACACGACGTACTGCGACAACTGCTGAGGTAGAGGAGTTAATTCTGCTGAATGTAACCGCTGTGAAACAATCAGAGAGGAGCGTTTGATTTCTGATTCACTGACTTTGACTCATCCACCTTAAACCGACACAAATCAAGTTAAACTTGTGTCTGTTGTCATTCTGCAGCACAGACTGAAGTCAGACTCAAACGTTGAAGCTGCTTCATCAGATAAAAAATGTGTTTTCAGTCTTTGAGCTCAGCGTCAGTCTGCAGACGACTCTTCGATATTTGCCTCTGGACTGCAGCACCCATTTTAACCACTAACTAGCTTTCATATAGCTCCTTTAACCAACCAATCACAGCCCGTTATCAGTGACAGGTGAAAAAAAAGAGGGCGGGGCTGAGACCCCATCACTCACCAGGACTCGCTGTTCTCCAGTGAGATCCGGCGAATCACAGAGCAGCTGGTTCTCGGACACAGTAAGCAGGCAGGGCGACTCTCCGATCAGGACGGTGTAGTTCAGACGGTTGTTCCCCGGAGCCGGAGGGATCAGGTTCTTACCCTGAAACCAGAGCGGGAACGAGTACTCAGAGCATGTACTTTAAAAGTAGTAATACTACAATGAAGAAATACTCAAATATTCAAATTATCACTTCAGTAAAAGGACAAAAGTTTCAAAATAAAGTACCAAAACTAAAGAAACTCAGAAAACTGAACCAAAGTTTCTTTAGTTTTGGTACTTTATTTTGATTACTTTTTGAGTTACTTTCCTCTCTAACACCTGTTCACTCCACCTTTATATAAATATTGTGTCTCTCTCTTCTTCTTCTGAACTTCCTGTTTGACTCACCTTGAGGATGATCGGTGATCCTGGTTTGACCTCCAGAATCCCAGAGTTCCCCAGGGGGTCAAAGGTCGGGTTGGGGTAGTGTGTGAAGGGTGTGGAGTTCAGGACCAGCAGAGAGGAAACCTGGACAGGACCAGAATATCGATTACTGCAAGTACTACCGATATTGGATGACAGTCGGCCTTCGTCTGGGACAGCTGACGTGTCAGAGAAATGATTTAAATCCATCGATCAGCTTCATCTGAATCAATAATAAGACACTGTAAGGGAATCTCACAACTCCTCTACGCAGACGATACTCAACTGTTCACTTTGAAATGCTTTAGTTTTAAACTCTGGATGGGAAATTATTACAGCAGCTTGATAAAGTCCTTGTTTCTGCTCCAGTCTTTTTGTCACGTGACACGTTAGCGAACAAACCTGTTTTTAAGGTACCCATGAAGACTGACCGGGCTCAGCAGCCGGACCGGACGGGGTTTGAGCACAGCCTCTGAGACCAACAGGGAATAACGCTTTAAAGCTCTTTGAGTTACAGATGTGTACTTCTTCTACTAACATCACTGTAACCATGACGACCCCTCCTGCTCGGTGTTACCTGGTCAAAGATGAAGCCGAACTCGTCGGGGCGCAGCGCCCCCTCTGGTGGGTTTGGTTTACTGTAAACCAGACCAGGAGCCAAACACGTCATGGTGCTGTCGTTGACCACGGTGCAGAACTGCAGAAAGAAATGATTCATTAAAGACAGATTTATTATTTATTATTTATATTTATATTTCTAAAGACATTTCTCTTTTCATTGTGATAAAATAAACTTACGTTGTTGGTTTCCACTCCTCCGTACTTGGCTCGGACTTTGGGCTCCTGGATGGTCAACAGGTTTGTTCCTGTTACTGTTATCACTGTGCTGCCACTGCACACACACACACACACACACACACACACACACACACACACACGATCAGGGTACAGATCAATACTCTGATTGATTATTGGATTATCCCTGACGAGGATGTGGAGTGTTTACTTGAGGATGGTCCAGTTGGGCTCGATGTTGGTGATGGTCGGGTCCTCCGTGTAAACGTATTTGGTGTCCGAGCTCGTCACCTCGGCCCTGTCAATCATCAGACGGATGGAGGCGGGGCCAGAGCCTGACAGGGAGGCGGGAGTTATGCAGATTATCTCCCGATTGGTCCGTCTGAGAGAGGCGTGAAGGGAGAGAGGAGATCAGTGATTGGCTGATTGTTTGCTGAGCTTACATTAATGAATTCATTGACAGTCCAAACTGACTTGACAAACAGACACTCCTCCTTGTCGATATAAACGGTGACGGTGCTGCCGGCGTCCAGGTGTCGACCCGTCACTGTCAGTCTGGTTCCCCCAGAAACAGGTCCCTTCTCTGGACGAACACGGTTGAAACTGGGGCTCTGGAGGAGGAAGTTACATGAACATCCAGACATATATCTACTTCCTGTTTGGAGCTTTATGCTGCATGAGGACTCGAACACTCACCACGAAGGAGTACGTCTGCGTGGACAGGGTTCGATACTCGGCGCTGCAGACGCCGATGCAGAGCTCAACAGGACCGCCCGGAGAGTGAGGGAGGAGAGCCTCGGCCATGTCGCACACGATCCTGCAGACAGACGGAGAGTCAGTCACATGATCTGTCACATGATCTGTCACATGTTCACACCAACATACGAACACACACTGACCTCTCAGCGCTGATGTACTGTGAGGGGACGGGGTTACAGCGGACTCCGGCCACCTGAACATGAGCGATCTCCTTCACCTGCAGGCCCAGGTTCTCCCCCTCGATGGTCACCCGGGTCCCGCCCTCCCGAGGGCCCGTCAGAGGGTCGATCTGTGGAGGAGGACATCCATCATCCATCATCCATCAGTGATCAGCCAGGTGACAACACATGCAGGGTGCAGGTTCGATTCCCTACCTTGGTGATGCGCGGGTGGCTGCAGCGCAGGTTGTGTCGGCCGTGGTGCATCCAGTTCTGTTCGGGTATCGGACAGTGTTGCCGTAGGAGACACTTCCTGGTTTCAGTGCACCACCCACATTCGAAGGTGGGCGGAGCTTTGAGACACTGACCACAGCTGGAGCGCTGAGCCTCGCACTTATACAGCAACGCTGACCGACGCAAACATGAAATATAAAACTTTAATCAACAAAGAAATCAAAGAATCCAACATGAAGTTTCTCTTTTACAGTATAAAAACAAGTTAAATAATATAGATTTACATAACAAACAGTCTTATTGTTATTTTACCTTTCATAGTCGGCGGCTTGTCGATGAAGAAATCTCCGTCCCAGACAATCGAGAAGTCCACGGGGAGATCTCCAGCCTCGTCGCCTTCGTACCAATACTACAGAGACAGAGAGGCTAATTTAAATATTTTGACACTTTTTAATTGGGAAACAGAAAATTAAATTCCATGTTAATTATGATCCAGAAGACATTTTAATTAAAGGAGGAGGAGAGGAGATACACAGCATTTACGGACCGATAACGACGTCTGGGAGGACAGCCTCATTAGAAAACAACATACAGTATATACTGAATATAAGTACACACAGTTTATATCCACAGAACATGTGACACATGCTGAGTATTCATCATGTATGCATACATCAGCCGATCACTGATCAATATGTTCCACCATGCAGCTAACGTTACATGGCTAATAGTACATAGTACATACAAACACTGATAGTGTTTCAGCTGCCATTATGTTAGCTTCTAAAGCTAACATTGAATTATCCAATAGCTAATATAAATGTTAATGTAGCTAATATTATACACACGTATATATATATAAATATATAAAGTGAAGTATAAATATTAACTGTAGAAACATAAACTTTACTGCTAAACTCACAAAGCCTGATATTTACAGTTGTTAGTA
>OX336891.1:1140452-1155452 GCA_946959425.1 Argyrosomus regius | reverse complement strand
TGCTCTGATCCGTCCTCTGTGACCTCGTCCAGGTGAGAGTGTACCTGCTTCCTGTCTGCACACCTGAATCCTCCTCGCCTCACACGTTTAAAGACACTGAGCAGGTGTGTGTGTGTGTGTGTGTGTGTGTGTGTGTGTGTTTTAAACCGTCCCAGCGGACAGACCAAGTGTTTCTGTATCCAAGGCGCTGAGCTGCTGTTACCATGACAACCAGCGAGCCCGCCACACAGATTATGTTACCCACCTCAATCTGAGCCCTGAGGGGAGAGGAGAGGAGACAAGAGAGGAGAGGAAAGAGGAGACAAGAGAGGAAAGAGGAGACAAGAGAGGAGACAAGAGAGGAGAGGAAAGAGGAGACAAGAGGGAGACAGAGAGGAGAGGAAAGAGGAGACAAGAGAGGAGACAAGAGAGGAGAGGAAAGAGGAGACAAGAGAGGAGAGGAAAGAGGAGACAAGAGAGGAGACAAGAGAGGAGAGGAAAGAGGAGACAAGAGAGGAGACAAGAGAGGAGAGGAAAGAGGAGACAAAGAGGAGAGGAAAGAGGAGACAAGAGAGGAGAAAGAGGAGACAAGAGAGGAGGGAGAGGAGACAAGAGCAGAGAAGAAAGAGGAGAGGAAAGAGGAGACAAGAGAGGAGAGAAGAGAGGAGACAAGAGAGGAGAGGAAAGAGGAGAGGAAAGAGGAGACAAGAGAGGAGACAAGAGAGGAGAGGAGAGAGGAGAGGAGACAAGAGCAGAGAGGAAAGAGGAGACAAGAGAGGAGACAAGAGAGGAGAGGAAAGAGGAGACAAGAGAGGAGACAAGAGAGGAGAGGAAAGAGGAGACAAGAGAGGAGAGGAGAGAGGAGACAAGAGCAGAGAGGAAAGAGGAGACAAGAGAGGAGAGGAGAGAGGAGACAAGAGCAGAGAAGAAAGAGGAGAGGAAAGAGGAGACAAGAGAGGAGAGAAGAGAGGAGACAAGAGAGGAGAGGAAAGAGGAGAGGAAAGAGGAGACAAGAGAGGAGACAAGAGAGGAGAGGAGAGAGGAGAGGAGACAAGAGCAGGAGACAAGAGAGGAGAGAAGAGAGGAGACAAGAGAGGAGAGGAAAGAGGAGAGGAAAGAGGAGACAAGAGAGGAGAGGAAAGAGGAGAGGAAAGAGGAGACAAGAGAGGAGACAAGGGAGGAGAGGAGAGAGGAGACAAGAGCAGAGAGGAAAGAGGAGACAAGAGAGGAGAGGAGAGAGGAGACAAGAGCAGAGAAGAAAGAGGAGAGGAAGGAGGAGACAAGAGAGGAGAGGAAAGAGGTGAGGAAAGAGGGGACGAGAGGAGACAAGAGCAGAGAAGAAAGAGGAGACGAGGGGAGAGGAAACAAGAGAGGAGAGGAAAGAGGAGACAAGAGAGGAGAGGAGAGAGGATACAAGAGCGGAGAGGAAAGAGGAGACAAGAGAGGAGAGGAGAGAGGATACAAGAGCGGAGAGGAAAGAGGAGACAAGAGAGGAGAGTAGAGAGGAGAGAAGAGAGGAGACAAGAGAGGAGAGGAGAGAGGAGACAAGAGAGGAGAGGAGAGAGGAGACAGCAGTGAGCTGATTGGCTCAGACTTACGAGTTGAGCACAGAGCAGTTGTAATAGATGAAGTTGGTGGTGATGAAGTGATGGCCGGTCTCTGTCGACCTCAGGCTGAGCTGAACCACTCGCTTCTCACCTGAAACACAACACAGCACCTCATGATGTCATCACCTCATGATGTCATGATGACAGGTACACGTGCCTGTGTGTGTGTGTGTGTGTGTGTGTCTCACCGTAGGACTGTGTGTGTGTGGGCAGCTCTCTCAGTGACGGTGACAGACACATCACCTGACCTCTGTCCGTCACCTCTCCAGGTGTCTCACTCAGCTCCTCGAACACACAGGACACGCCCCCTGACAGCGCCGGGACGTTCTGCACTCGAATGGTCAACTACGGAGAGAGAGAGAGGACACCTGAGCAATGATGACATCATCATCATCCAATCAGACAGAGCAGACAGGTGTGGCTCGCAGGCGATCTGATTGGTTGACCTCGCTGACAAAATATTACTTTGAATAAGTTGTATTTTCAGGTGATGTCACTTCCTGTTAAACGATGACTCATCACGCACTGATATGTGTGTGTGTGTGTGTGTGTGTGTGTGTGTACCTGCGTTGCCGGCGAGGTGACGGACATGTTGCTCGGGGTAACGGAGATGTCGACACATTGGTCCAGACGGGTGTTGAAGTGCTGAGGCTCCTCCCACTTGTCACATGCTTCCTGCCTGGAACACCTGGAGGGGTCAAAGGTCACGGTGGGGTCAACACACTGAACACACACTGTATATACACACCTGTTTACACACACAGACACACACTAATACATTTTATATTGTATCACTGAATAACTTTATTATTTTAGGAACATTAGACGATATATTTGTATATTTCATAGTGTGTCAGGTGTGTGTGTGTGTCAGGTGTGTGTGTGTGTGTGTGTGTGTACTGAGCAGCAGCTCCACACACACACACACGTCATCAGGCTGCAGTAACGATGTTTCTCTATAATTAACAACAGACGGAGAGAACGAGGGAGGAAGATGAAAAGAAGCTGCTGTTACCGTGACAACACACAGCATCATCATCATCATCATCATGGTAACACTCATCTTCTCCTACATCTCCCAGCATGCCTTTCGGTTCATGTCAGTGAGCAGCTGAACACGTGAACACGCTCAACACTGATCCAGGGTCAGATTCAGAGCTCTGTCAAAGGCTTTTATTTTGAAGGGGAAGCTACCTGAACATCAAAGAGAGAGAGAGTGTGTGTGTGTGTGTGTGTGAGAGAACCATTCATGGAAACATTAATGACGCCTTATGAGAGCACACACACACACAGACAGACACACACACACACACTTTGACAAAACACAGACCAAAGCCTCTTCTGCCTTCCTATTGGCTGTTGACCAGCTGTGAGGTCACAGATCAACAAGAGACACCATATCTCACAGCTGACACCTGAACACACACGCAGATGACATCATCTCTGACATCCTGAACTGTCTCTCCCTCGAGGTGATTCGACAGGCAGCCGACCAATCAGAGAGCTCCAAACTCTCCCTGAACTCCAAACAGATGTTCAAAATGTTTCATTAAATATTTCAGATCAAACTTTTTGTTTCCTGTCAGCTGAGAGACTCTGAAGACCGCCGAGAGTTCATCTGCACGACTTTATTTATTTATTTATCTGTTCATTTATTTATGTGGACGTTACGGACGCGCAAGCAGAAGAAGAGTTCAGCACATCATAACGAACTAATTCATTAATCATCTGTTAAATCCTGTTGATGCTACACTGACTAATAATCAGGTCAATGTGTCTCTGTTTGTTAGCTGCTGTTAGCTCAGTCTGTTAGCTGCTGTTAGCTTCTGTTAGCTCAGTCTGTTAGCTGCTGTTAGCTCAGTCTGTTAGCTGCTGTTAGCTCAGTCTGTTAGCTGCTGTTAGCTGCTGTTAGCTCAGTCTGTTCGCTGCTGTTAGCTCAGTCTGTTAGCTGCTGTTAGCTCAGTCTGTTAGCTGCTGTTAGCTCAGTCTGTTAGCTGAGTCTGTTAGCTGCTGTTAGCTCAGTCTGTTAGCTGCTGTTAGCTCAGTCTGTTAGCCTGTGATGATAATAAAAGGTTCTTACTTGTTGAAGAGGACACACCATCCACAGTGGGGATCTCCTGATCCGAGACAGTCTGAACAGCTGCTGTACTGCTCACAGCTCTCCACTGGAAGTCTGGTTACCTGAAACACACGCAACACGTTAACGTCACCGATTACTGAACAGAACCACAGCTTCAGAACTTTATTAGAACTTTATTAAACTGGATCAGATTGTATTCACAATATATTTGCTGCTTTTCTCTCTGATGTCCTCCTCTGTGATTTATACACTTTATGATGGAAACCTCAGCTAGCTCATATCCTGATGATATGAAATGAAACCATCAGACTTGTTTAAAGTTGATAACATGAAGCTGGATAAATGTGTGTGTTTAATTGATGGACAGTTTGTTATTATTGATTGAACGTGTTAGATTGACTTTGTATTGATTTCATGCTCCGTTATCTCTCAGACGTTTGGTGGTTTCCCACCGACAGTAACAGCCTGAGGCCTGTGTGCAACACATTTGTCTTGATCTGCAGACAGTTAGTCAGTGTGTGTGTGTGTCTGTGTGTGTGTGTGTCTTTTACCCATAAGTCATTGCAGCAGGGAGACAGTAAACACAGTGAAACACAGAGGACACTCTGTCTGTCTCTGTCTCATTCAGATGGTCACACATGAATACATTCATTGTCACACACACAAAGACACACACACACACACACACACAGAGGGAGTCCTGTCTGACCTCATTATCAGGTTTTCTTTTAAAGACGTCGTCTCGTCTGTGCTAGACTTCATTTAGAAATGTGCTGAGCAGACACTCTTATGAGTTCATTCAGCCACACACAGAGCTACATCCATCAGCTGATCATAAACCTGATCAATACACAACCATTAATCAAACCAACAGCTAACATTCAGACAACCTTATCATACTTAACAGTTACCTAGTGTTTCTGTAGCGTTGACAGAACGTTCCAAAACAAACATATTATCAGTTTGAAGTAAACTAAAGCTCCCTGCGCTGTCCCTTTAAGAAACATGACACCTGAACAATTCATTACGTGTCCGTAACAACACGAGATAAACAACGTCACATGACCACAGACTGATAAACTGCATTTCTATAATCTATAAAGATAAACTGTGTTTATATAATCTATAAAGATAAACTTTGTTTATATAATCTATAAAGATAAACAGTTTATATAATCTATAAAGATAAACTTTGTTTATATAATCTATAAAGATAAACTGTTTATATAATCTATAAAGATAAACCGTGTTTATATAATCTATAAAGATAAACTTTGTTTATATAATCTATAAAGATAAACTGTGTTTATATAATCTATAAAGATAAACTGTTTATATAATCTATAAAGGTAAACTGTGTTTATATAATCTATAAAGGTAAACCGTGTTATATAATCTATAAAGGTAAACCGTGTTTATATAATCTATAAAGATAAACTGCGTTTATAAAATCTATAAAGATAAACTGTTTATATAATCTATAAAGATAAACTGTGTTTATATAATCCATAAAGACAAACTGTTTATATAATCTATAAAGATAAACTGTTTATATAATCTATAAAGATAAACTGTTTATATAATCTATAAATATAAACTGTTTATATAATCTATAAACTGTTTATATAATCTATAAAGATAAACTGTGTTTATATAATCTATAAAAATAAACTGTTTATATAATCTATAAACTGTTTATATAATCTATAAAGATAAACTGTTTATATAATCTATAAAGATAAACTGTTTATATAATCTATAAACTGTTTATATAATCTATACAGATAAACTGTTTATATAATCTATAAAGATAAACTGTTTATATAATCTATAAACTGTTTATATAATCTATAAAGATAAACTGTGTTTATATAATCTATAAAAATAAACTGTTTATATAATCTATAAACTGTTTATATAATCTATAAAGATAAACTGTTTATATAATCTATAAAGATAAACTGTTTATATAATCTATAAACTGTTTATATAATCTATAAAGATAAACTGTGTTTATATAATCTATAAAGATAAACTGTGTTTATATAATCTATAAAGACAAACTGTTTATATAATCTATAAAGATAAACTGTTTATATAATCTATAAAGATAAACTGTGTTTATATAATCTATAAAGATAAACTGTTTATATAATCTATAAAGATAAACTGTTTATATAATCTATAAACTGTTTATATAATCTATAAAGATAAACTGTGTTTATATAATCTATAAAAATAAACTGTTTATATAATCTATAAACTGTTTATATAATCTATAAAGATAAACTGTGTTTATATAATCTATAAAAATAAACTGTTTATATAATCTATAAACTGTTTATATAATCTATAAAGATAAACTGTTTATATAATCTATAAAGATAAACTGTTTATATAATCTATAAACTGTTTATATAATCTATAAAGATAAACTGTGTTTATATAATCTATAAAGATAAACTGTTTATATAATCTATAAACTGTTTATATAATCTATAAAGATATACTGTGTTTATATAATCTATAAAGATAAACTGTTTATATAATCTATAAACTGTTTATATAATCTATAAAGATAAACTGTTTATATAATCAATAAAGGTAATCTGAGTTTATATAATCTGTACAGATTAAACACAGATTCATGTTGATGAACTCAAACAGCTATTTGTGACATCAGACATGAGAAATTATAAAAATGTTTAAAAACTAACAAAACAAATAAGTGTGTGTGTGTGTGTGTGTGTGTGTGTGTGTGTGTGTCTGTCATCAGCTGCACGGGAAGTAACAGTTGTTGAAATCAGCTCTGCTTCCTCTCAGTGGTACAATAAGAGTGCTAACATGGGACACACACACACACACACACACACACACACACACACACACACACACACACACACACACACACACACACACACACACACACAGTGTGTTTGGTGGCGCCAGCTGAACAATATTCACATTCACGACTTCCTGTTGCAGATGTTAAAACAACAATTCATATTGAGTTAAGAGTGCTAACATGGGACACACACACACAGACACACACACACACACATAGACATATTGATTTACTGTGTGTGTGTGTGTGTGTGTGTTAAACCTTCAGTGACCCTCTCATGTAATATTGTGATTATACAACAATTACCAGCTTCAATAAAACATTTAATTAAAACATATTCTGTCCCCTCTACACCTGGACCTGTCTCACCTGTCTGTCCTCTCTACACCTGGACCTGTCTCACCTGTCTGTCCCCTCTACACCTGGACCTGTCTCACCTGTCTGTCCTCTCTACACCTGGACCTGTCTCACCTGTCTGTCCCCTCTACACCTGGACCTGTCTCACCTGTCTGTCCTCTCTACACCTGGACCTGTCTCACCTGTCTGTCCCCTCTACACCTGGACCTGTCTCACCTGTCTGTCCTCTCTACACCTGGACCTGTCTCACCTGTCTGTCCCCTCTACACCTGGACCTGTCTCACCTGTCTGTCCCCTCTACACCTGGACCTGTCTCACCTGTCTGTCCTCTCTACACCTGGACCTGTCTCACCTGTCTGTCCCCTCTACACCTGGACCTGTCTCACCTGTCTGTCCTCTCTACACCTGGACCTGTCTCACCTGTCTGTCCCCTCTACACCTGGACCTGTCTCACCTGTCTGTCCTCTCTACACCTGGACCTGTCTCACCTGTCTGTCCCCTCTACACCTGGACCTGTCTCACCTGTCTGTCCTCTCTACACCTGGACCTGTCTCACCTGTCTGTCCCCTCTACACCTGGACCTGTCTCACCTGTCTGTCCTCTCTACACCTGGACCTGTCTCACCTGTCTGTCCCCTCTACACCTGGACCTGTCTCACCTGTCTGTCCTCTCTACACCTGGACCTGTCTCACCTGTCTGTCCCCTCTACACATGGACCTGTCTCACCTGTCTGTCGCTCAGCAGGTAGATGTACTGATGGTCTGGACTGAACACCATGTCTCTCAGGATCGGCTTCCCTTCCACCACCGTCACCGTCTCGTACAGCAAAGCATTCTGGGCCGGCGGGGGGATCCCATCCACACGGATCTGAAACACGGAGAGCAACGCGTTAGCTTGATGCTAACAGACCACATTTATAGCAATGAGCAATGCTAATGTGAAAACATACTGATTAGCTTGATGCTAACAGCTCCATTAAACACAATGAGGAATGCTAAATGCTTTGAAACAGACTTAGATTCAGACCAATCAGCAGCTTTGTTTTGTTCCTGCAGGTGACGCTCTGATCAGGTCACCAAACATCACCAGGATCCACCTTCTGTGGACCACCACAGACCACCACAGACCTCCACAGACCACCACAGACCACCACAGACCACCACAGACCTCCACAGACCACTACAGACCTCCACAGACCACCACAGACCACCACAGACCACTACAGACCTCCACAGACCACCACAGACCACCACAGACCACCACAGACCACCACAGACCTCCACAGACCACCACAGACCACCACAGACCACTACAGACCTCCACAGACCTCCACAGACCACCACAGACCACCACAGACCACCACAGACCTCCACAGACCTCCACAGACCTCCACAGACCACCACAGACCTCCACAGACCACTACAGACCTCCACAGACCTCCACAGACCACTACAGACCTCCACAGACCACCACAGACCACCACACACCACCTCAGACCTCCACAGACCTCCACAGACCACTACAGACCTCCACAGACCACCACAGACCACCACAGACCTCCACAGACCACTACAGACCTCCACAGACCACCACAGACCTCCACAGACCACTACAGACCTCCACAGACCACCACAGACCTCCACAGACCACTACAGACCTCCACAGACCACCACAGACCACTACAGACCTCCACAGACCTCCACAGACCACTACAGACCTCCACAGACCACCACAGACCACTACAGACCTCCACAGACCACCACAGACCATCAAAGATCAAACCAGCTGAGATGAAGATGATGATCATCATCTTCATCTTCATCGTGTGTGTGTGTGTGTGTGTGTGTGTGCTGACGAGGAGACAACTCGTCGGTTTGAAAATGGAGCGACTAAAATAAAACTCCCCAAATCTGCCTCCACCTCCTCCTGATGTCTGACCCAGAAAAACACCACAGAGAGGAGGAGGAGGAGGAGGAGGAGGGGAAATAAGGACAGAAGGAAGGATGGAAGGAAACAAGGAAAGAAAGTAGAACAGAAAAAAAGAAGGAAGGGGAGGAGGTAAGGAAAGAAGGGAGGATTGAAAGGAAGAACAAAGGAAAGAAGGAATCAAGGCTGGAGAGAAGTACAAGGAAAGAAAGGAAGGAAGATAGTTAGGAAAGGAAATGGAATGAGGAAGAAAGAATAAGAAGGAAGGAAGGAAGGAAGGAAAGAAAGAAGGAGGAAGGAAGGAAAGAAAGAAGGAGGAAGGAAGGAAAGAAGGAAGGAAGGTTGAAAAAAGCCGAGCAGGGATGAAGGAAGTGTGTGTGTGTGTGTGTGTGTGTGTGTGTGTGTGTGTGTGTGTAGTTCTCTGACTGTGTTAATTTGCTGTCTGCTCGTTAAGCAGCCGAGCTTAATTAGAGCTGACGCACACACACACACACACACACACACACACACACACACACACACACACACACACATACAGCAGGTCTGACTCACAACAGAACACACAGTTACACAATCCTGTTTCACGGGCGCGCGCACACACACACACAGTAACACACACAGTAACACAAACACACACACACACACAAACAGTAACACACAATTTTTTTGATTTTTTTTCATTTTCTCACTAAATTTTGTGAAAAATTTATTTTTTATTAAATTTAAAATATTTTTTTGTTTTTTTTGACAAATAAAAAAAAGTCTGCTTCCAGTCTTTGTGCTAAGCTAAGAGTCCCCTCTGCTTCCAGTCTTTGTGCTAAGCTAACACATCTGACGGTGTAATCGTGACGTGTCCTGATGATGTCGTCTTCTTCTCTTCAGAGGAAACAAGAGAAGAAGAAAGAGTGACACAGGAAGTGACCTCTGACCTCTGACTGCCAGCTGGGAGTCAAATCATCAACACCTGCACACAGCCCGAGGACACGCACACACACACATAACCTTTAACCTCTCACCCTGAGACAATCTGTCTGCTGTCTGTTGTATTGTCTGACTGTGTGTGTGTGTGTGTGTGTGTGTGTTGACGGACACACTCGTCCTGTCAGCTTCATTAACTCTCAGGATCATGTGACAAAACAAAGTGAACGTTCAGATTTACAGAAGACAGCGAATGCCTCATTTCACATCAGCTCTGCTCTACCTTCATCAGAGTGTGTGTGTGTGTGTGTGTGTGTGTGTGTGTGTGTGTGTGTGTAACAAACACAGGAAGTGAGCAAACAGGAAGTTCACACTTAAAAGGTGCCCGTAATCATTTTATAACTGACAGTTCTCACCCCACACACACGCACACACACACACGCACACAGAGGCCTGCAGCCAGCTGCCTGACATTCCACTGTAATGCAATACCTCAGAGTGTGTGTGTGTGTGTGTGTGTTATCAGCCTTAAACACACACATATGACCAATGACTGTGGTAACAGATCTGATTACACACACACACACACACACACACACACACACACACACACACAGCTGTTAAGTCCTATAATTAGTGTGTTAGCTGAGTGTGTGTGAATATTAACAGACTGATTAACGCCGTCCTCACAAACACTGTGTGGACAAAAGTATGTGGACAGCTGAGCATTCGTCCATACGTGATGCTCTGACATGTAACGTGTAACTTCCTGTTAGCTCAGGTCTATTTCCTGTTTGTCATCAAATCTGACTTCAAACTTTTTATTCTCGTAGAAAGAAAAAAAGAAAGTTTGAAACTTTCCTGTCAGTCACAGGAACATTCAAATGAACTGAAGAGGCTCAAACTACGGAAGCCCCGAGAGGTCAAATGTTTTAATTACTCTGTTTTATCCAGATATCAGATTAATGAAGTCGTTAACAGCAGAGAATAAACAGTCTGAACGTTTGGCCGCTCTGGGCTTCCGTACCGAACAGTGTCCAAATACTTTTGGCCACACTTTACTTTATATTTGGAGGTGTTGTTCTGTCGACACATTAGTGTCTGTTAACGGACTCATTCAGCCTCATTCAATCTGTCTGCCTGTGTGTTTCATTCACACACACACAGTTAGCATGCTAAGCTCAGGTTTCATCAGCTGCTGCTGCTCTTCTCGTGCTGAGCGCTCGTTAATGTGAACTCATTTAAAAACATGTTTTCCTCGACTTCCTCTTTTGAAGCTGACAGATGAACGTTAACGAGCTGACGGAGCAGAGCGGAGACGCTGGACGAGGATTCACTCTTTAATTAAGTGAACAATGAATCTGACACGTGCTAACGATGATTTTATTTTTTTTCCACATCTGGAGCCGCTCAACACATCGCTAATGTTAGCTTGTATTAGCATGCAGAAGCTAACAGTGAGCCTTACTGTAACTACCTGTGTGTCACCTGAAGGCCACCGTACAACCTCCATTAAACATCTGTTAAGTGGGCGTTCAGACAGGGACAGGCAAAACGGACGCCGGCGGCGTTTTTCAATTCATTTTCAATGGGGGTCGTGCGTTTCCGCACCGGCAGACCACAACGCAGGCGTCGCCGCAAAAAACGTCGCCGGCGACCGGCAAGAGAAGTTGAGCCAGATTCAACTTTTGGGAAAACGGAGCCCCACGTCACGCTCCGGCCGCCAATCAGACACTCAGATCGGTCAAACCTCCACAGACAGCCTGACATGTCTCTGAGACTGTCTCTGAGACTATCCAGGTGGATTCACGGACTAAACTCTGATAATCTACCTGTGTGTGTGTTCTCACTTTGTTTATTTCATGTACCAGCTTCTAAATCTGAGTCTGACTCGCAATTTACACCTCAAAATATAATGACACGAAGAAGTTTAATTTGATTTGTGTCCGATGATTGGAGAGAGAGAGAGAGAGAGGGAGAGGTCTTTGGTAGAGAGACATAGAGTAACAACACAGAGAGCGAGCGCCGGCCTCGATAAAGCTGTCATTAATCAGAGAAATAAAAAGTTATTTCCTGATTGTTTCACAGCGGTTACATTCAGCAGGTATAGACACGCCCACAGCAACACACCTCAGCTCCCCTCACCTCCCCACCACCGGTTGCCGGTTTGCCTGTCCCTGTCTGAACGCGCACTAACTCAGAGGAGGAGGAGGAGGAGGGAGGAGGGAGGAGTAGTAGGAGGAGGAGGGGGAGGAGGAGGAGGAGGAGTGAAGGGTGAAACAGGGTTAGGTGAGGGGGCAGGGGGAGGCAGTTAAGCTTATTAGTTCCTTCCCAACCCCCAAAACACACACACACACACACACACACACACACACACACACACACACACACACACACACACACACACACACACACATGCGCGCGCGAGAGAGCGAGATTGAACAACATTTCTGTGTGGGCTTTTATTTTGGTAGTTTGTTTCCTGTTGTGACCTTTGACCCTTTGATTGTGTTCGGATCAGAACTTCCTCTGAAAATCAGCTGATCAATGGTTTTAGTTATTAATCGATACATTGATGATCAATCAACTGTCGATCATCATCACCTTGGCAACAATCAAACATGACAGACAGACAGTCTCTTTGGGGAGCTCACAGATTTGCTCATTCCTACATCATCTCCATGGCAACCGAATAATAATTAATCCACCTCCATGTGTGTTAATGTGTGTGTGTGTGTGTGTGTGTGGTGATGCAACAACATCTATCCTTCACTATGTAGGGCAGAGAGATGATGCAAAAGGAAAAAACATGAGGAAGAGGAGGAGACGAGGAGAGGAGAGGAGGAGACGAAGAGAAGAGAGGAGAGGAGGAGACGAAGAGAAGAGAGGAGAAGAGAGGAGGAGACGAAGAGAAGAGAGGAGAGGAGGAGACGAAGAGAAGAGAGGAGAGGAGGAGACGAAGAGAAGAGAGGAGAGGAGGATACAAAGCAGCTGCTAACGTGGAGACAAGCTAACAGCTGAGGAACTATTTTTGTTGGCGGAGACATAAAGTGTTGAATGTTTGTGTGTTTGTGTGTTTGTGTGTTTTTACAGTGAGCTGATGAATGAAGTTTGTTGTTTGTTGTTGTATAAAATAAATATCACACTGAGGTCGTTCACTTATTCTGAATATCAGCACGCCGACAGCTTCCTGTCAGAAAAACTGTCTGTGGACTTTATTTTGGCGGGGGTGTGTTACTGTTGTTATGTAAGAGACGGACGAAGAAGAACACACTGTTTGTTCATGTCTCATTTTTGTCATCTGACTTTAAGAAAACTTTATTAAACATGTTTCGTGAACGTCAGTTATTGATCGTTAGAGTGAATATTAATAATTGATCGTCCACAGACATCAAAGTGTTTCATTGTTTGATGTTTAATCTGCATTTATTATTTTTATGACATGAAACGTCTGACCATGATCAAACTCAATAATTTAATGATCTGTTGTACCTGTTCACTCCACTGTTTTATTTTGAAACTTAAAGTTTGACAGACAGAAGAAGAACATCAACAAGAAACAGTCGACCAATCAGGAGAGACAGACGGCGTTCATGGACTAACAGAGTCACAATGATCCAATCAGAGTGAAGACGACAAGTTAACTCAGCTGTGATTTGATTTGAGGCTGAGCGCTGATCTCAGATCAGATTCACCGCACTCATCTGTTTCCTGTCAGCAGACTGAAACTACAACGACAATCAGACGACAGATAAACAACAACGACAATCAGACAAACTACAACGACCAATCAGACGACAGATAAACTACAACAACCAATCAGACAAACAACAACGACCAATCAGACAAACTACAACGACCAATCAGACAAACTACAACGACCAATCAGACAAACTACAACGACCAATCAGACAAACTACAACGACCAATCAGACAAACTACAACGACCAATCAGATAAACAACAACGACCAATCAGACGACAGACAAACTACAACGACCAATCAGATAAACAACAACGACCAATCAGACGACAGACAAACTACAACGACCAATCAGACGACAGATAAACTACAACGACCAATCAGACGACAGATAAACTACAACGACCAATCAGACAAACAACAACGACCAATCAGACAAACAACAACGACCAATCAGACAAACTACAACAACCAATCAGACAAACAACAACGACCAATCAGACAAACTACAATGACCAATCAGACAAACTACAATGACCAATCAGACAAACTACAATGACCAATCAGATAAACTACAACGACCAATCAGACAAACTACAACGACCAATCAGACGACAGATAAACTACAACGACCAATCAGACAAACAACAACGACCAATCAGACAAACTACAACGACCAATCAGACAAACTACAACGACCAATCAGACGACAGACAAACTACAACGACCAATCAGATAAACAACAACGACCAATCAGATAAACTACAACGACCAATCAGACGACAGATAAACTACAACGACCAATCAGACGACAGAGAGGTGAAGTTCATTAACTGTCCTCTGACTTCAGCGCTCGTTCAGTTAATTGATGATCAGTTTGTTTGATTGGAGCTTGTTAACAGAGACTGAACGAGCTAATTAATATCTGTGTGATGAAACACAAGGCAACACACACACACACACACACACACACACACACACACACACACACACACACACACACACACACACACACACACACACACACTCTGAAGTGGGTTGCCGGAGGAACATTAATTAAAGGACTGTTAACGAGCTGAACGCCACGTCAGAGCGCTGAAGGCGGCCATGTTTTAACTGGTCAGTCACGGAGACTACGTCCAGTCTTAGACAGTCTGTGATGATCTTCAGTCTTTTCTGACACACACACACCCACACACACACACGCACACACACACACACACTACTTTCTTCTTTGTCTCCTCCCCCCTACTTGTCTGTTCTTCTGCCATCCTCTCCTTGTTTCCTTTCCTCTCCTGGTGTTAAACTCTCCCTCCTCTTCCTCTTTGTATATTGTTCATGTGACCCAGTTTTAGGTGCTCCTCCTCCTCCTCCTCCTCCTCCTGTCTGTCCTCCTTTCTCTCTCCTCGTCCTCAGCTGAGCTGATGACGATGATCAACATATTGATTATTGATCACTGATCACATTGACCAACACGTCGGTTTCTCTTTTTACAACATTTAAAGACGATTTACTGCAGTAAAGTCATCGTTAACGTTTCCATGGAGACGCTGATGGTGAATAAAAATGGCATTTAGTCTGAAAGA